>CM050513.1:116932307-117012307 GCA_027563665.1 Antrozous pallidus | reverse complement strand
AGCTGTGAGCGCGCCGCAGGCTGCCCGGGGCAGCAGGGAGCCGTTGGCATCTGCATCGTCCGGAGCTTGGTCAGGGCGGTCCCTGGGGCTCCGCCACAGTGGCGCTGGGCTCCTTACCAGGGGGACGCAGAGGCCCTCCAGCCCCCCGTCTGCCAGGCCCAGAGCGCAGCCGTCCCCACAGGAGGTGAAGGGCCAGGCCAGAAGCCGCCCATGGGGAATCACGCTGACTGGGTGTGTCCTGAAGGAAAAGGAATCCCATTTATTTCGGGGAGTGTCGCCAATGTGCCGGGGGGATGGCCCAGGTGGGCCGGTCCCTGGCCTGGTCCCTGAGCAGTGAGTCCTGGCCTCCCGCCGGCCCCGCCTGTTCTCTCCCTCACTTCCCTCCTCCCCCCTCCCCCTCCTCCCCCTCCTCCTCCCCCTCCTCCTCCTCCTCCCCTTCCCCCTCCTCCCCCCTCCTCCCCCTCCCCCTCCTCCTCCCCCTCCCCCTCCTCCTCCCCCTCCTCCTCCTCCCCCCTCCTCCTCCTCCTCCTCCCCCCTCCTTCTCCCCCTCCTCTTCCTCCTCCTCCCCCCCCTCCTCCCCCTCCTCCCCCCTCCTCCCCCTCCCCCTCCTCCTCCTCCCCCCTCCTCCTCCCCCTCCTCCTCCCCCTCCTCCTCCCCCTCCCCCTCCCCCCTCCTCCCCCTGCCTCCTCCTCCCCCCTTCCTCCTCCTCCTCTTCCCCCTCCTCCTCCCCCCTCCTCCTCCCCCTCCTCTTCCTCCTCCTCCCCTCCTCCTCCTCTTCCTCTTCCTCCTCCTTCTCTCCCCTCCTCCTCCCCCTCCTCCTCCTCCCCCTCCTCCTCCTCCTCCTCCCCCCTCCTCCTCCCCCTCCTCTTCCTCCTCCTCCTCCCCCTCCCCCTCCCCCCTCCTCCCCCCCTTCCTCCCCCTCCTCCTCCTCCCCCTCCTCCTCCTTCTCCTCCTCCTTCTCCTCCTCCTCCCCCCCCTCCTCCTCCTCCACCATCAGTCCCAGTGCTGTCTGTCACCCTCCTGGTCGGTGGGATTGAGGTTCCAGCCAGAGCTCAGGTTTGGGGGGGGGGAGTTGGGGGGGGTTGTGGACGTGGCCCAGCAGCTCGGGAGGCATTACCTGCCAGGCGCACCAGACCAGGGGGAGGCCCCTGCAGGCCCAGGTGGAGCGGCCAGGAGGCAGGTTCACTCCTGGGTCACAGGATGCCACAAGCTCCGGGCGCACTGCCCCCTCCAGCCTGCAGACGCATCCGTGGGTGCCAGGGGGGCGGGGGGCCGAGTTCTACCCGGAGAACCACGCCCCAGTTCACAGCCTCCAGACAGGCCGCACTCCCGTCCCGCCTGCTGGACTGATGGCTTCTGAGTGCGTCCTGCTGCCTTCCTGGTGTCGGCGCCGGGGCAGGCACGGCGCAGGGGGCAAGCAGGCGGGCTCTGGTTCAGCTGTGCTGTTTCCGGAGCGCTCACCTCGGGGAGCTGGGCCCCCGAGCTCCATCCCCTCCCCCTGAGGTGGGCACACACAGCCTTCCTCTGGAGCAGCTGGGCAAGGGGGAGGCTCTTCGTCTCGGGGTTGAAAGGGCCGAGCACAGAACTGAGCGGGTTCCTGGGCAGGAAACGGCTGTCGAATGAGTGAATGTCGACTGAACTCCCCGCCTGGGATCAGGACGGGATCGGGACAGGATCCAGAGCAAAGCCCGGGCAGGAGTGCTCGTCCTCGGCCTGTGGGATGCAGGGCGGAGCAACACGTGTCCCCGCCCCACAGGCAGGACGGGGGCAGGACGGGGGCAGGTCGGGGCAGGACGGGGCAGGACGGGGCAGGACAAGGTGCGTGCGAGGGCCGGGGCAGCACGTGCTGGGCAGGAGGGCAGGCCCCCGAGAGGGAAGCGTCCGAGGACGGAGGGACAGGACGGGCGGCACAGGCCCGCGGTCAGCTGCAGGGCTGGTCGGGCGGCGGGGCTTACAGGCGGGAGACCAGCGCTGGGCGGGGGTGGGAGGTGCGCAGACCCCAGGTGCGGGCCTCTGACTGCGGGATCGTTCCAGGAGCCAAAACGAATGGACAGCCAGCGACTGTGCCTCAGACCCCAGGTCCTCCGAAACCCAGCCCCACCGACATCTTCATGACCGCGGAGGAGTGCCTGAAGCTTCTGCCCCAGAGGCTGCGGGAGAGCTTCCCGGTGAGCGCGCCTGGCACCGCTGGCTCAGCTGCACCGGCCACTGGGCCGCCCGGGCCTGACCCTAAAGCCCATCCCATCGGGCTCCTCCCGGGACACAGCGACCCCCCACTCCCGGGAGGAGCTGTGTCCCCTCCCCTCCCTGCCCCCTTCCCTGAGGTCCATACAAGGGGGGGGTGCTGGGTCTCACTGTGGGATGAGGGGACAGGGGTGCTGGGCTCACTGTGGGGTGATGGGGGTGGAGCTGGGCTCACTGTGGGATGAGGGGACAGGGGTGCTGGGCTCACTGTGGGGTGATGGGGGTGGTGCTGGGCTCACTGTGGGGTGATGGGGGTGGAGCTGGGCTCACTGTGGGGTGATGGGGGCGGAGCTGGGCTCACTGTGGGGTGACGGGGCGGAGCTGGGCTCACTGTGGGGTGATGGGGTGGAGCTGGGCTCACTGTGGGGTGATGGGGGCGGAGCTGGGCTCACTGTGGGGTGATGGGGTGGAGCTGGGCTCACTGTGGGGTGACGGGGCGGAGCTGGGCTCACTGTGGGGTGATGGGGGCGGAGCTGGGCTCACTGTGGGGTGACGGGGCGGTGCTGGGCTCACTGTGGGGTGATGGGGTGGAGCTGGGCTCACTGTGGGGTGATGGGGCGGAGCTGGGCTCACTGTGGGGTGATGGGGCGGAGCTGGGCTCACTGTGGGGTGATGGGGCGGAGCTGGGCTCACTGTGGGGTGATGGGGCGGAGCTGGGCTCACTGTGGGGTGATGGGGCGGAGCTGGGCTCACTGTGGGGTGATGGGGCGGAGTGGGGCGCTGACGGACGGGCTCTGTTGCAGAACCTGTACTCGGCCTTCTTCCGCATGGACACCAACCGGGACGGCGTGGTCAGCATGCCCGACCTGCACCGGCTGCTGGAGCACCTGCTCTTCAACCTCCGGGACGACCAGTTCGAGCGCCTTGTGGGCCTCCTGGGCCTGCGGCTGAGCGTCACGCTCAACTTCCGCGAGTTCCGCAACCTGTTTGCGGACACGCCTCCCACGACCGAAGACCCGCCTCAGCGCCTCATCAGGTGAGAGTCGGCGCCGTCCCCCGCCTTTGCCAACCCGCCGGCCAGTCCTGCCCCCGGCACAGAGGAGGCGGCCCCTCCCCGCGCCGTCGCCTCATCCTCTTCTCGGTCAGTGACCCCAGAGAGCAGCATTCGGGCCGGGCGCCCGGACACACAGGCTCCCGGACGCCCGATGGACCCGACCTCAGTCGCCAGCTGTCTGCGCGGGAGCTGTGCTCGCGCTCGCGTGGGGTTCCTTCTATAAATCGGGGCTCAGGTGCCAGCGGCTCTGGGAGATGCAAGGACCCCCGCCAGCCCTTTCCCAGCCACGCCACTCCCCAGGCCCCTCCGCCCGGGCCGGCCTCTCGCAGCCGGGAAGAGGGCCCGGCTCCCTGCCCACTCGGTCTCCTCGATGTGAGCACAGACCCCAGGCGGCAACAGGCCTCCCGTCCGCCCTGGGACCCGCTGAGTGTCATCACGAAGGAGCGGAGTGGCCGCTCAGCCCGCCTTGGCCAGCCGTTCTGAGTGTAATGCTAGCACCTGCGTGTGGCTGTCCCGTGATAAGAGAGAGGCGTGTTTTCTGCCACAGCAATGCGACACTGTGCCCTGCGGGGAGCCCACGCCCGTCCTGGCTGCAGGAGGCCCCGTCCCTGCCCCGTGAGCCCCGTCCCGGCTGCAGGAGGCCCCGTCCCTGCCCCGTGAGCCCCGTCCCCGCCCCGTGAGCCCCGTCCCTGCCCCGTGAGCCCCGTCCCGGCCCCGTGTGCCCCGTCCCGGCCCCGTGAGCCCTATCCCGGCTGCAGGAGGCCCCGTCCCGGCCCCGTGAGCCCCGTCCCGGCTGCAGGAGGCCCCGTCCCGGCCCCGTGAGCCCCGTCCCGGCCCCGTGAGCCCCGTCCCGGCCCCATGAGCCCCGTCCCGGCTGCAGGAGGCCCCGTCCCGGCTGCAGGAGGCCCCGTCCCGGCTGCAGGAGGCCCCGTGGTGGTACACGTTCGCCTGGGCACGTGCTGGGTGTGCGTGCTGCCACCCGACAGCAGGCAGGAGAGGTGACACCGCCCGCCACCTGCTTCCAGCTGCTCGGCTCCCTACGCTCTCACGTGAGCCCTGATTGCTTCCCGGGAAGCCACACAAAAGCCTCCTCAGAGGCGTTTTCTGGAGAACGGGCGGAAGGAACACGAGCATCTCCAGCACAAAGCACAATCTTCCCATTCAAATCAGCTTCTGCTCTCTCCCTCCATCCATCCGTCCGCCAGGTGCCCCCGAGGCTGAGGGTGCTCGGCGCTGCCCGGGACCGCTGCTGCTGGGGTGAGGGAGACCAGCACCCGCACTGCGGGGCTCAGGGTGGAACCTGGGAGCCGTGCTGAAGAAAGACCTCCACTCGCTCACGGTGTCTGAGAGCCACAGGGCAGCCTGCGGAGGGCACGGGGGGCGGGAGGGGGAAGGGGCATTGGGCCGTGTGTCTTGAGGTGTGAGTAGGAATTTTCAGGTTCAGCTACCGGAACAGGGGTTCAGGTCCAGGGAATAGCATTTGCAAAATCACAAGGTGGGAGCACATTCAGGAAACGAGGAGACGGTGTGTGTGCAGGAGCAGCGGGCATGTGGGATGCAGGGGAGAGGCAGCAGGGTGGGGGGCATGGGAGGGGGCTTGTTGGGAGAGGCGGCATGGGTAGGGGGAGGCATTGGGGAGGAGGAAGCGGGGGGAAATGGGGGAGGAAGAAGCAGTGGGGAAATGGGGGAGGAGGAAGCGGGGGAATATGGGAGGAGGCATGGGCGGGGGCACGGCGGAGCATGTGGGGGAGGTCTGGAGACGAGGGCAGTGGTGAAGGGGGGAGTTGGGGTGAGGAGTCCGGTGGTGGCAGGAGAGGGTTGGGTATGGACCGGGGTGACATTGTGCTGTGGGAAGAGCCTGGAGCAGCCCCAGAGCAGGGGCGGACGGGAAGGAGAAGCGAGCCCAGCCGGCTGTGGTCGTGTGTACGGGAGGCGGTGAGGCAGCACCCACGCGTCTCCTGTCTGGGCAGGCGCAGGCGCAGCCGCCCTGTGCCGTGTGCGCTCCCCCGCCGGCCGTGCAAGGGCCGCCCCGTCCACGGCCCAGTCCCAGGACTAGGACGCCCTGGGCCCTGGGGGGCGGGGCGGGGAGCACCCGGACTCACACCCCACCTGCCTCCCAGTGTTCGCTTCTCGTGTCCTCGGGGCGTTGGGTCTGTGTCCGTCCACAGCTGCGCGTTGTCCTCAGTGGGCGAGGAAGGCGGGTGTCTCCTCCCGCGACCAGAGCTTGCTCTCATGGGATGCTGCTCCCGAGACACCCCCCCCCCCCGAGAGCCACGCCCGGGCCTACTTGGCCGTCGTCCCTCCATCCATCATTCCCTGCCACGTTCAGTGGCTGGAGAGGCCGGATCCAGTCCTCTGTGATGCTGTCCGTTCCCCGCCGTCCCCGGAGCTCCTTGGCGGCGGGCTCTGTCCCCGCTGCTCGTCACGCTGGCTGAGCCCCGAGGCTGGTGTCTGTGCCCGAGGGACTGGCTGATGGGAAGCCGGGCTCTGATGTCCGGACCCGGAGACCCAGCTCTGGGAGCGGCAGTGTGACTTCAGGAGAGGCGGGGAGAGAGGAGATGGTGTGTGACATGGAGACGGGGAGGAGGAGTGCGAAGTCAGAGGGCCTGGTTGGAGCACAGTCACTGAGAAGCCACGGCCACGGCCTGGACGAGCCCTTGGGATGGATTCGGGGGGACGCTGTTTGCACAGGCGCTGAGATGGGGAGGGAGGGAGGTGTGGATGCGCTGACCTCACCACCCAGGGTCTCCCCGAAAGCACGTGGGGGAGTCCAGGGGAGCCCCTGGGTGCAGGTGGGGTTAAGGAAGAGCCTCAAGGCGAAGCCGGGGAGTGGGCATCCTTCGGGCCCGCCCGCTGCCGGCCCCGCCTCGGGCGGGTGGGAGCCGTCAGCCTGGCCTCGGAATTCCGTGTGGGTCCGGTGGGCAGTTGGGAGAGATGCAACGGAAAAGCAGGTGAGCGGACGGGCCTCGTGGTCCCGGCGGGGGGCGGGGGGGGGTCCCCGGTGTCGCGGAGGCTGTGAGACGTTTGAGGGGTGGCCTCTCAGGAGAGGAAATGAACGCGGGTAGGAGAGAGGAGATCCGTGTTGTGGGGTGTCTTCCACGACCGGTTGCAAATGACCACGGAGGCGGTTAAGTTGGTAACAAGCAAGGATTTATCGAACTGGCAGGACGGCCGGAGGGCACCGCACGCGTGGAGACCAATCACTCAGGACCGGGCCGCGCCGGGTGCAGGCAGGCCTTCTACAGGCTCTGAACTGTCAGCTTCGGTTGTTTTAAATCCGGAGAACAGCTCTCAGGGCCGTGTCTGAGACAGGGGAGTGACAGCGGACTGTGATCGACCCTGTTGCCTGCTCCTTGTCTCTAACCATGTGTCTTGCTAGACCTGGGAATGTAGTCCTGTCTCGCAAAAGCAGATAGTACAGCTCAACTCCTGGCGTCACTGCGTCACTCCTATTCGGTCTACAAAGGGATTCAAGATCTCAAGCTTGAAGCCGAAGACCACGCTTTGGTTTTAAGCAGAACAGCGGGACCAAGTTCCAGCACGTTTACCAGAGATGATGGCTACCAAATTTCAGTCAGGGCTGAGGGCCAGGACGGGCGCGGTTCCCGCCGAGGCCACACGGAGAGCCGGCCCCACGAGGGCGGCATCGGGGAGGGGAAGCGTCCCACGCCAGGGGGAAGCCAGCCGAGGCCAGACGGAGTGAGACCGGAGAGATGGATCGGGACTGGAGCGGGTCTCTCTGAAGAGGGGCGCCTCCGGGGTCCCCGCGTGCCCTGCAGGCGCTCACCCAGCCGTCTCAGCAGCGACAAGGGTGCAGGAGCCCCCTCGTCCCAGCGGGCCCGGCACCGCCAGCAGAGCAAACCAAGGCTGTTCGCCTGCCCGAATGTGGCGGACGTTTCCGGAATTCCTGGAGGAAACGCTGCTTCGCCAGGACCTTCTGAGTGACAGCGACCGAGCGCCGTGCGGCCTCCGGGCCTGGCGGTGGCCAGGAGCTCGGGGAGCGCTGGGAGGTGGGCCCCATGGGCGCGGGAGTGCGGGCACGATTGTCCTAGAAGGCACTGGGACGAGGACTTCCCCCCACCCCGGTGAGGAGCGTGTTCCTGCCGAGTTTGTGGGTGCTCGTCGCCGTGGCCTGGCTGCCGCCTGCTCTGAGGAGAGTGCGGGGAGCGGACGTGCCAGCAGCACCCGCAGGCGGGTGGGGGCGCAGGCCGCGCCCCCGGGCCCAGGCCGTGCTGCGGCCCCCGGGAACGAGCCACTATGGACCCGGCTCCCGAGCGCAGCGCCACCCGAAGGCGGCCACACCCGCGAGTGTGGGTGCAGGGATCTCCTCTGGGAGGATGACGCTGAAGGGAGCCCCGAAGAGGTGGTTTGGGGTACAGAGAAGGAGGTGATGAGCAAGGTCGGGCTGGTGGCAATGCTGATGTGGCCCTGCCTGCCTGTGCCCCTAGCCCCCACCCCCCCCCAGCCTCTGCAGTGGGGACGGCAGCCCAGCGCTGCAGTGCCAGCCGGACGCCTGCAGGCCGTCATCCCCGGGACCTGTGCTCCCAGCCTGCGTCCCAGGCAGAGGTCTCGGTCACAGCGGCTGCGGGGGCCACACAGGCCCCGTCCCGCAGCGGGCGCAGGCAGTCTGCGTGTTCTCACCGGGAGCACGGGGGTGGTTTGCGGGCCCAGCCTGGCTGTCCGGGCCCCTCAGAGAGAGATTCATGGGGGTCCCCTCCTGTCCCCGCAGGCAGGAGCCTGTAAGGAAGGGTGCAGGCCGGGCAGACCTGGGTGTCGGGGAGCGCAGGTGCCTCTGGGCCAGGCACCTCCCCGGGGAAGCATGAGGGCGTGACAGGTCTCACACTCCCCTGCCTGGCTCGGGGGGCAGGAATCCAGGCACCCCGCTTTCCTTCAGCCTCAGCCTTCCTGTGGCCTCGCTGGGGCCTCACCGAGGCGGGAGCGCGGGGTCTTTCTTAGGTATTTATTTTTTATTCCTGTAATAATTCAGAGAGGGAGGGGGGAGAGAGACAGAAACACCAGCCCGGCTCGGGCCCGCTCGGGAATCAGACCTCGACCTCCTGGACCACAGGTTGCCGCTCAGCCGGGGGCGGTGCCCCTCGGGCCCCGGGCTGTTTCCCCGACTCCCGTCATCGACCCAAATCCCCAGCGTCTGTGAGGCGCTGCCCCGTCACCCCCATCGTCGCCTCAGGCCGAACCGTCCAGCAACACGTGCCCCCAGAAGTAAAGCTTTCAGCTGTTTGCCCCCGCAGACACCGATGTCCCCCCCCCCGCCCCCGTCTCTTCCCGGAGGACAGATGAGCCCCCGTTTCCTGAGCTGCAGGGAAAGTTTCACCGCGTTTATCTGAAATAAACGAGGACTTTCCACATTTAATAACACTTCCCTCGCGCACAGCTGGGGAGATAAGACTGTCGTTTGAGCATTGAGTGAGGCCAGGTGTGGACCGGGACCCCAGCGGGTCTCTGGAACGGGGGGCGGGAGACCCCTTGGGACGGGGTCCGTCACATGAATGCTCCCCTTCCCCGTAAGCACAGCTCCTCACTGGTTTACTTTTCTTTCCAGACAAAAGCAGAAGGTCACCGATTCCGAACTAGCTTGTGAGCAGGCCCACCAGTACCTCGTCACCAAAGCGACAAACAGGTGGACAGACTTGTCTAAGGTGAGAGTGCCGTCTTCTCCCCGGAGGACAGGAAGTCGCTCCCGGCTCCCGGGTCCCGGGGGACCAGCCGCCAGGTCCGGCCCCCGCGACGGTGGGGGCGGCACTGCACCCCCGTGCCTCGGGGCCTTGTCCTCTGACATACTTTCACACGGACGCGCTCCCGGCCAGCGGCGCGTGGAGAAGGCGGAGCTGTGGGAGTCCCAGGCCGGAATTCCTGGCTGTCCCTCAGTTTGGCACGAATTAAACCTTCAGAGGGACGTGTGAGGCCGTCATACCTCTCACGCCGGGACCGCCCTGCGCTTACACAGCGGCCCCTCGTGTGCCCCTCCCGTGTTGGGTGGGGACAGTGAACCGCCACAGCGACCCCTGCAGGCGCGGCCGAGGGCGCCACCCGTGGCCTCCCTGGGAGACGCCGAAAACTGGGCGCAGTCTCCCCGGAAGCACGTCCCCACTCGGCTTCATGTGGTCGTGTCTTCCTGTGTTTGCTGCGTCTTGGCCTGTGCCCAGGTGAGGCTGGCCCTGTGAAGTCCTTCTGAGTTCCCGGGCTCCCTGTCCCCTCTCCCCATCCCCCTCCCCCGTTCCCAGCCCTCTCTCCCTAGTACCCTCTCCCTGTCCCCTCTCCCTGTCCGCTCTCCCCATCCCCTTCCCCCATTCCCAGCCCTCTCTCCCTAGTCCCCTCTCCCTGTCCCCTCTCCCCATCCCCCTCCCCATCCCCCTCCCCCGTTCCCAGCCCTCTCTTCCTAGTCCCCTCTCCCTGTCCCCTCTCCCCATCCCCCTCCCCCGTTCCCAGCCCTCTCTCCCTAGTACCCTCTCCCTGTCCCCTCTCCCTGTCCCCTCTCCCCATCCCCTTCCCCCGTTCCCAGCCCTCTCTCCCTAGTACCCTCTCCCTGTCCCCTCTCCCTGTCCCCTCTCCCCATCCCCCTCCCCATCCCCCTCCCCCGTTCCCAGCCCTCTCTCCCTAGTCCCCTCTCCCTGTCCGCTCTCCCCATCCCCCTCCCCCGTTCCCAGCCCTCTCTCCCTAGTACCCTCTCTCTAGTCCCCTCTCCCTGTCCCCTCTCCCCATCCCCTTCCCCCGTTCCCAGCCCTCTCTTCCTAGTCCCCTCTCCCTGTCCCCTCTCCCCATCCCCCTCCCCATCCCCCTCCCCCGTTCCCAGCCCTCTCTCCCTAGTCCCCTCTCTCTAGTCCCCTCTCCCTGTCCCCTCTCCCCATCCCCCTCCCCCGTTCCCAGCCCTCTCTCCCTAGTCCACTCTCTCTAGTCCCCTCTCCCCGTCCCCCTCCCCATCCCCCTCCCCCGTTCCCAGCCCTCTCTCCCTAGTACCCTCTCTCTAGTCCCCTCTCCCTGTCCCCTCTCCCCATCCCCTTCCCCCGTTCCCAGCCCTCTCTCCCTAGTACCCTCTCTCTAGTCCCCTCTCCCTGTCCCCTCTCCCCATCCCCTTCCCCCGTTCCCAGCCCTCTCTCCCTAGTACCCTCTCTCTAGTCCCCTCTCCCCATCCCCTTCCCCCATTCCCAGCCCTCTCTCCCTAGTACCCTCTCTCTAGTCCCCTCTCTCCTGTCCCCTATCCCTAGTCCCTTCTCCCCTATCCCCTATCCCCTCTCCCCTCTCCCCAGTCCTCTCTCTCCTGTCCACTCTCCCTAGTCCCCTATCCCCTGTCCCCTGTCCCATCCCCTCTCCCCTGCCCCTGGCCCCTATCCTCTGTCCCCATCCTCTGATTCTGTCCCATCCCCTTCCCCATCCCCTATATCCTGCCCCAGCTCCTGTCCTCATTCCCTATCCCTGTCCCCTGACCTTGTCCCCACCCTCTGCCTCCATCCTCTATCCTCACCTCCTATTCCCATCCTCTGCCTTCTATCCTCATCCCCTATCCCTGTCCCCACCCCCTGTCCCCTGACCCTGTCCTCACCTTCTCCATCCCCCATCCTCACCCCTCTCCTCATCCCCTATCCCTGTCCCCACCCCCTGTCCCCTGTTCCTGTCCTCACCTCCTTCTCCATCCCCTATCCTCACCCCTCTCCTCATCCCCTATCCCTGTCCCCACCCCCTGTCCCCTGTCCCCTGTCCCTGTCCTCACCTCCTTCTCCATCCCCTCTCCTCACTCCTCTCCTCATCCCCTATCTCTGACCAACCCCCTGCCCCATTTCCCATCCCCTATCCCTCTCCCTATCCCCTGTCCCCGCTGCCTGTCCCCTGTCCCTATCCCCTGACTCCGTCCCCTCTTAGGAGAGCCCACTGTGCCTCACGCAGCTCACAGGCCAGGAAGGGGACCACTGTGTCCGGCGTGGAGCACAGCCCACACGGGTCCCCTCTCTGGGCTGCAGGACCCTGCCCGCCGTCACCACATGGGGCACTGCCACTCGTCGGCTTATGTGGAGTAAAGCTCTGGAGGGGTCGGTGCTGGGCTCTGGACCTGCAGACGGGTCAAGCCACACTGCCGTCCCGCCCCGGACAGCAGGGGCGGGTCGTGCGTGGCCCCCGCTCTGGGCTTCTGGCCTGGGGTGTGTGCAGGTTGTGAAAGTGATTGAAGGCCTGGAGTCTGCGGGGACTCACCTCACAGGGCCCGCTGACCTTCCCCGCTAGTTATGTTCACAGTCATCTGGCTGCCAGCCTGGCTCCGGCCCGGGCAGCACAGCTGAGTCCTCAGGAGCCGCAGGAGCCGCCCCAGGGGCAGCTAAAAGGCTCATTTCTAGTTAAGTGTTTGCAGGAAATAAGTTTCATGGGTTTCTTCAGCAAACACTATGGTGAGCCCACTGTGCACTGTCGCAGGGTGTGAATGCCACAGAGACAGACAGACAGGGGTGTGCCTGCACAGACGGGGGCGCAGCAGGGGCGTTAGGGGTGTGCACTCTGCGGAGGGGGGCTTTCCTACGGTGGGGCCCCGGGAGGGCGAGGCCCCTGAAAGGACACAGGGGCTGGGCAGGTGGGATGCGGAGGCTGTGGGCACTGACCCAAGGCCAGGCGGGGGCACGGCCCACACGGAGCACTGCAGACAGTCCTGCAGGGGCGGGTCCGAGGGCTCAGCTGGGCCGTTTCCAAGGCCAGGCAGGAGGGCACAGGTCCCAGCAGGCCTCACATGCAGTAAGCTTTTGTTGCTGTTAAATTGCAGTAAATCCACAACGTCAAATGACATCTTAGCCATTTTTAAGACACCCGTTTAGTGGTAATGAGTACATTCATATTGTTTTTAAAGGAACTTTGAAATCATCCAGGCCTAATTTCTTGAAGCTTAGTTGTTTTTTAAGATGTGACTTTACAATGGATACAATAACATCCTATCGAATAAGAGAGTAATATGCAAATTGACCGTACCTTCGATCAAGCCATGCCCACAGCCATGCTCATCAGCCAATCAGGAGCAAATTATGCAAATAAACCCCAACCAAGATGGCTGCAGCCACTGAGAGCAGGAGGGAGGCTTGGGTTTCCTCGGCAATGGAGGAAGCCAAGCTTTCCACCTGCCCTTGCCGCTCCGGCCTCCACTCAATGCTACAAAGTTTCAATTATAAAATTTAAAAACCTAAACAGAAATGGCTGTCACCACAGAGCATGCAGAAAGTTTGGCTCCACTCCAGGCTACAAAGTTTCAATTGTAGAACATAAATTAATCCCAGATCCCAGGCCTCCACTTGGGTTGCCGGGGGGAGTGGCTGGCCTGCAAACCACCACAGGCCCCTCACCCAGGCCGCCCCATGCCCCAAGGGAACCCCCACCCTGATCTGGGACACCCTTCAGAGCAAATCAGCTGGCCCCCACCTGTGCACCAGGCCTCTATCCTGTCTAATAAAAGAGTAATTTGCAGATTGACCATCACTCCAACACACAAGAGGGCTGCCCCCATGTGGTCAAAGATGGCTGCCCCCAGATGGACACAAGATGGACACCACAAGATGGCTAGCAGGGGAGGGCAGTTGGGAGGTTCCTGGCCCTGCAAGGGAGGGCAGTTGTGAGCCATCAGGCCAGGAGGGAGGGTAGTTGGGAGGGACCAGACCTGCAAGAGAGGGCAGTTAGGGGTGATCAAGCCTGCAGGGGAGGGCAGTTAGGGATGACCAGGCCAGCAGAGGAAGGAAGTTGGGGGCAAACAGGCTGGCAGGGGAGCAGTTAGACATCAATTAGGCTGGCAGGGTAGTGGTTAGTGGGTGATCAGGCAGGCAGGCAGAAGCGGTTAGGGGCAATCAGGAAGGCAGGCAGGTTAGCAGATTGGAAGCAGCAGTCCTGGATTGTGAGAAGGATGTCCAACTGCCTGTTTAAGCCCAATCCTACCGGGATTGGGCCTAAACGGGCAGTCGGACATCCCTCGAGGGGTCCCAGATTGGAGAGGGTGCAGGCTGGGCTAAGGGACATCCCCCAACCCCCCCATGCACGAATTTTGTGCACCAGGCCTCTAGTATGTATATAATGATGCATATATAATACTAGAGTCCCAGTGCATGGGGGTGTGTGTGTCCCTCAGCCCAACCTGCACCCTCTCCAATCTGAGACTCCTCAAGGGATGTCCCACAGCCCATTTAGGCCTGATCATACCGGTAGGATCGGGCCTAAACGGGCAGTCAGACATCCTTCTCACAATCCAGGACTGCTGGCTTCCAACTGCTAACCTGCCTCCCTGATTGTCCCTAATCACTTCTGCCTGCCAGCCTGATCACCCACTAACCACTACCCTGCCAGCCTGATAGATGCTTAACTGCTCCCCTACCAGCCTGTTTGTCCCCAACTTCCTTCCTCTGCTGGCCTGGTCATCCCTAACTGCCCTCCCCTGCAGGCCTGGTCCTCTCCCAATTTCCCTCTCCTACAGGCCTGGTCATCCCTAACTGCCCTCCTCTGCAGGCTTGATTGCCCCCAACTGTCTTCCCTTGCTGGCCTGATCCCTCCAAATTGTCCTCCCCTGATGGCCATCTTGTGGTGGCCATCTTGTGTCCACCTTGGGGCAGCCATCTTTGACCACATGGGGGCAGCCCTCTTGTGTGCTGGAGTGATGGTCAATTCGCATATTACCCTTTCATTGGATAGGATGTGCACATCTACGTCTTACATTGTACACAGCGGTAATGTATCCGCATTCTCAAACACGTTAAAGTCGGCACCGTGTCCTGCAAATCATGTGCCCGCGTAACCAGCGCCCGGATGGAGGAATAGAAGGTTGCCAGGGCTCCCTCTCCCTGTGCAGGGCCGGGCAGCACGCGCTCTGGCTCCGTGGCCACGGCCTTCAGTGACACGGCTCGGCCGTCCCGCGTGGCCTCGGCGTGCTCCGTGCTCGTGCCCGTCCCTCCAGCGCGCGTGGCGGTGTCTCCTGCGCGCCAGTGGGCACTCGTGGCGACCTCGACCACGCGGCTTTCGCCTCACCCGTGGGCAGGCTCCTTCCTGTGGAGCGTGCGCCTTTGCGGTTCTCACACGGGGCGGCCCGCCTCCTTCCCCCCCGCCAGCCGGAGCCTCGGTGCGCGTGCCTGTCCCGGCTCGCGCTGTCTGCACACTTTTCAGGATGTCTTCAGACACGGCGGCTCCTTTTAGCGTAGTGAGGTGCGCTGGCATTCCCGGTGGGCCCCGTTGAAGAAGCCAGGACGACAGCGCGCCTTCTCTCCCGGGCGCTTAGCGCTTCACTCCACGCTCGGGCCTGCGGTCGGCACCCCTGTCCCTGCGTGTCGTGAGGCGGGGGCCCGGCTCCCTGCTCCCACACGGCGATCGGCTCCTCGAGGCCCGGCAGCGCCCTGTCCGGGTCCGGTGGTCCTGGCGCCAGGGCCGCCTCCGCAGACACGGTCATGGTCACGCAGCGGCGGCCCGGTCAGCGGGAAGCCGGCCCCCGCTCCGCCCTCTAAGCGTTTCGCAGTCCGTCGGCAGGTCCCACCAGGAGAGCAGCCCCTGCTGGGTGTTTGCCCAGAGATGGCCTGACTCTGTGGGCTCCCGTCCACGGCGAGTTGGAGGAGCTCTTTCCACCTACTCTGGACTTTCTAGGCGCTCCCCGCAAGCTTTGGGCTGTTCTGCGTAGAATTCTGCAAGCATTTGTGAGGTTTGCTCCTAGGACTTCCTGTGTTCGATGCTGTTTGTAAGCGTTATTTTCTAAAATTCATTGTCTCTGTCTGATACCTAAATTCATGGCCGGTTTTGCCTGTTGATGTGGGATCCAGAGTTCTTGCTGAATTCTTTTATCCTAAGACTTCATTTGTGGACACTCGTACTCCTGCGCATACAGTCCGCTCCTCCATGAACAACAAGGGGGTGTTTTCTCCGGCCCCAGCATCATCCCTTTCGCCCCTCTTTCTTGCTAACCCGCCCTGACCCGGCACAGATGCTCCCTTGCCTCATTCCCGATCCCGGGGTGCTCGCTGGCGTCCTCCATTTGTGCAGTGCTCCTGAGGGCGGGGGGCGGGGGACGGGGCGGGGGGGGGGGGAGCTGGTGGTTGGAAGCGGTGTAAGGCAGTGCTGAGTGCCAGGGGTACCTGCTCTTCTGGTGGTCCCCTCAAATCCCCGATAAGCCCCCAGGAACCCCTCAGGGACATCGAAATGGCACCACAGCAGCTTGCCATGATGGGGTGGGGGCTGGAGGTCCCGGGCCCGCCTTCCTCACGCCCCTCCACAGCCACTGCTCTGAGATGTACGGCAGGAAGCCCGGCCACAGCCTCCTCCCCAGGCTCGGGGTGTGTGTTGGGGGGCTTTATTCTCAGTGTTTAGAGCCCAGTTTGTCTGTCACACCTGAGACCACGCGCTCCCTGAGGCCAGAACTCTGTCCTGGTGCTCTTCACCTCCCGAGGGGAGAGAGGGGGGCCTGGGACTCGGGGGAAAGGTGGTTAAGCAGGTGGATGTGAAGGACAATGGGTTAGTACAGTGGTCGGCAAACTGTGGCTCGAAAGCCACATGCGGCTCTGTGGCCCCTTGAGTGTGGCTCTTCCACAAAATGCCACGGCCTGGGCGAGTGTTTTGAAGAAGTGGCGTTAGAAGAAGTTGAAGTTTTTAAAAAGTTGGCTCTCGGAAGAAATGTCAGTCGTTGTCCTGTTGATGTTTGGCTCTGTGGACTGACGAGTTTGCCGACCACTGTGTTAGGACGTCCCAGAGAGCCACACCGGGAAGCCCCGCACTGCCACAGACACGCGTGCCTGCTGCTAAAACCACCCTGATGTTGCAGATTTTCACAGAAACCGACCATGAGGGCGCCGGCATCCTCCGCCGACGGGACATAAAGAACGCGCTGTACGGCTTCGACGTGCCGCTCACCCCGAGGGAACTGGAGAAGCTGTGGGCGCGGTGAGTGGCCCCCCCTTCCATCTCTGCGGGGCCGAGGGGGCCTGTCTGTCCTGGGCCCCGTGGTCTCTGCTGGGCCCGAGGGGGCCTGTCTGTCCTGGGCCCTGGGCTCCGGCTCCGGTGCCTGCAGCAAGCAGCCTGGTTGGCGGGCTGGCCTCGGGGCACGGAGAACGGGGGCAGCACAGCCACCGGACAGACGGGGTTCGGGGCCCAGGAGCCGGAGTCACGCCCCCGAGGCTCGGCTCTCCTGCGGCTCAGCAGCTGCACGGCCTCCCCGTCGCTAGCGATGGCGGCCAGAGTTGGACGCGGCTTCACAGCCACGTGGTTTCCCCGGGGAAAATAAGCTCTGATCACATGGAGTGACCCCAGGGCCTCGTCAGCCGGTAACACTTTCCGGAAAGCGCTCTGGCTGCGCTGCCGTGACCCGGCCCCTGGCAGCGTCCCGCAGAGGGCTGACCTCCTGTCCTCCTCCGGGCCAGGGCCCTGTCTGAACCCCGTCCCCCTCCGTACACGGGAGCGCTGCTGGCCCCCCAAAACCCCGCGCGCCTCACCGAGAGCTCAGGCCATTCCTTAGCCCTTCATTTCTCCCCCGGAGGGCGGAGGGGCCGGCCGATTTGGAACTGGCGGGCTGTTTGGTGTCTACTTTAGAAAAGCAGCTTGAGATTCTCCCAAAAGCCTTCCTTTGTGTGGCTCAGGCCTGACCCAGGCCGGTGAGCCCCGAGTCCTGACCCAGGCCGGTGAGCCCCGAGTCCTGACCCAGGCCGGTGAGCCCCCAGTCCTGACCCAGGCCGGTGAGCCCCCAGTCCTGACCCAGGCTGGTGAGCCCCCAGTCCTGACCCAGGCCAGTGAGCCCCGAGTCCTGACCCAGGCCGGTGAGCCCCGAGTCCTGACCCAGGCCGGTGAGCCCCCAGTCCTGACCCAGGCTGGTGAGCCCCGTCCGTTTTCTTCCCCAGCAGGTCAGAGCCCGGGCCCCTCCGATGGCCCAGGGCGGGGGCACAGCGGGCACAGCGGGCACAGGCGGGGGCTCCCGGACAGACAGGAAAGCCAGTGACTGCATTTTCTTCTTTGTTCTCAATGAAGACTGCGCAGCGGCTGGCTGTCCCGGAACTGGGGTCCCCGCTCCTTCAGCCTCTGGTCCCCCAGGGAGCAGAGGGAGGCGCGCTCTGCACAGCAAAGCGCCCCACTTCCACGCAGCCGCCGCCCGCCACCGCCCGCGGAGAGGGACTCCGGGGCCTTGTTTAAACACCGGCCTCGTGACTCAGGTCCTCGAGAGCAGAGGTCGGCAAACTCATTAGTCAGCAGAGCCGCAGTTTGCCGACCTCTGCTCTGGGAAATCGCGCCCGCGGGCGCCGTCTTTATCGGTTAGGTGAGGACCACGGTCTTGCTGCGAGAATAAATGGCTTTTCTTCATCTCTAAAGAAAATGGGCGATTTGCCGGAACAGTTTTACTTGAAGTAATTCTGTTCGGATGACGCTGGGAGGTAAAGGCCCTCCCTGTGCCTTTCTAAAGGAACCGGGACCCAGCCGAACCTCCGTAACGGGTGACACAAAGGTGCCGAGCGTAATTCCTACCTCCCTTCCTGCCGGGCCGGCCGGCCGCTCACCGGCGTCCTTCAGGGTCAGGGCGGGCTGGACGCCCGCGGGCTCACTGGCTGCGCCTTAAGCTTGAACTTGCTTCCCGAGGCTTCTCTTCCCCCCAGCGCGGCCCGTCCTCCAGCTCCCTCCCTCGGTGACACGCGCTGACGCTGCCCAGTGAGCGGAGGGGCTGGTGGCCTGCCAGCTGTTTGCATCGGTCAGCAGGGCCGCGAGCAGATCGGGGTGCTGTCTGCTGGGGCGGCAGGGACCCCCTCGTATGGGGTGAGCCTCCCGTGGGCGAGCCGTGGTCCCGAGCCCCCACGTGCCTCGGCAGCTGGGGGCGCGGTAAGGGCAGGCTCTGAGCCGGGCGGCCTGAGGCCCGAGCCCGAGGTCCCGGCCGCCGGTCCTCCCCTCCCCCCCCCCCGGCGAGCCCGTGCTGCTGGCCGGCACGGCGCTGCGTGCGAGGGGCCGGGCGCCCCGGCGGCACCGTCAGAGCCGGGCACTGACCGCGTTTGCTCGTCTCTGCAGCTACGACCCCAAGGGGCAGGGGCACATCACGTACCCGGAGTTCCTGCACCAGCTGGGCATCGTGTACTCGGCCGACGTGCACCGGCCCTACGTGGAGGACCGCTCCAACTTCATGGGCCACTTCCGGAAGCCGCCCGTGCAGGCGCCGCCCCGGGAGGAGCGGCCGGAGCAGCGCCCCGAGCAGCCCCCGCCGCCGCCGCCGCCGCCGCCGCCGCCGAGCACGGACTCGGCCCAGCCCGCCAGGTGAGTGCGGGGGCCGGGCCGGGAGCTGCCCGGCCGCCCACGCCCCGTAGCAAACGGTGTTCGGGGCCCCGCAGAGCGCCCGCCCCGGGCCCGCCCGCCGCTCGGAGACCCGCCCCTCTCAGGCCTTCACCGTACGTGGCCCGGCCCTTCCCGGCAACGAGGATGATGAGGGGCACGAAGACTCGCCGGTCTCTGCCAGCGCCGGGCAGTACCTGTGAATGAAGCGTGAGCGGATGAGCCTCGGGCTCGTCCTGTTTTAAGGACTCACACCAGGGGACAGAGCAGCCGGCCCTCGGGCCCTCGGGCTCCCAGTGGGCGGGCTGGAGCCGGAGTCCCACGGCCCGTCCCGGGGTGGCGTGCGGCCCCAAAGGCGACGGAACGGCTGCCGCCACGTGGCTGGGCAGCACGTGTGCCCGAGGGCGGGGGGAGAGGCACTCGGCGGCAGGTGCCACGCGCAGAGGGGCCCGGCAGGTCGTGTTTGGACGGGGCAGGCGGGTTATCTTCAAGGGGCAGAACCAGTTACCAGGGTCGAGCCTTAAACGTGTGTGACGTGGGCGCGGGCTTTGCCACGTGGGCCTGACCACAGAGCTGGGGCAGGCTTTCCTGGCCGGGCTCCGTCCTGGCCCCCATCGCACTGCCCGGGCCTGGGCTCTGCCCCCTGCCCCTGCCCCCTGCCCACCTGCCCCCTGCCCCTGCCCCCTGCCCCCTGCCCACCTGCCCACCTGCCCACCTGCCCCCTGCCCACCTGCCCCCTGCCCCCTGCCGCCCGGGACTGTTTCACCCAGTCCTGCTGTCACTCAGCTCTGTCCCCGCCCCTCCGAGAGCCCGAGAGTGCACGACTCATTGCTGAAGAACCCCCAAAGGCAGTCAGAGGCCCAGCAGCCAGAAATGAGGTGACAGGCCACGGGGTGGGTGGGGCAGGGTGGGGGGGGGGGAGGGAAGGCGGCGTGCCGCCCTGATGGGGGAGTGACTGAGTTCTGAAGGATGGAGTTTGAAAAGAAAGAAAAAAAAATATGCACAATATTGGTGTAAATCAAACATGTCCTCGCACTAATGAGAGAGTGGATTTATCTTTACCAGACAGGGCCGGCCTCATTACCTGCCCCTCCCCCGCCGCGTGTGAGCACCGAGGTGGGAGGGAGCGCCCAGCCTCTCTCCGCCGAGGCCCCTCTTCCCTGTCCCCCCACTGGGGGGCCCCTCTTCCCTGTCCCCCCACTGGGGGCCCCTCTTCCCTGTCCCCCCACTGGGGGGCCCCTCTTCCCTGTCCTTCCACTGGGGGCCCCTCTTCCCTGTCCCCCCACTGGGGGGCCCCTCTTCCCTGTCCCCCACTGGGGGCCCCCTCTTCCCTGTCCCCCCACTGGGGGGCCCCTCTTCCCTGTCCTTCCACTGGGGGCCCCTCTTCCCTGTCCCCCCACTGGGGGCCCCCTCTTCCCTGTCCCCCCACTGGGGGCCCCTCTTCCCTGTCCCCCCACTGGGGGGCCCCTCTTCCCTGTCCTTCCACTGGGGGCCCCTCTTCCCTGTCCCCCCACTGGGGGGCCCCTCTTCCCTGTCCCCCCACTGGGGGCCCCCTCTTCCCTGTCCCCCCACTGGGGGCCCCTCTTCCCTGTCCTTCCACTGGGGGCCCCTCTTCCCTGTCCCCCCACTGGGGGGCCCCTCTTCCCTGTCCCCCCACTGGGGGCCCCCTCTTCCCTGTCCCCCCACTGGGGGCCCCTCTTCCCTGTCCTTTCACTGGGGAGGCCCCTCTTCCCTGTCCCCCCACTGGGGAGGGGCCCCTCTTCCCTGTCCCCCCACTGGGAGCCGGGGGGGAGATTCCTGGCGACCACGCCCAGCCCGCCCGCCCTGCCCTCTCCCTCCTCTGCAGGGCAGCTCCTGCCAGACAAGCCCGATTTCATTCAACCACAGCCCCCCCCCCCCATGTTCTGACCACATGGGGCTGCAGCCCTGCCCGTGGCCCTGCAGCGGCCGGTCTGAATGCGGGGCAGCAGCTCTGGGTCGTCTGTTTCGAGGACTCGCCCTCGTTTCTCCCGACCCCGAGGAGACTGACAGGCGGGAGTCGTGCTCATCAGTGACCGACACTGCGTTTGCCTCTCAGCCCCGAGGGGACGGGCTTTGTCTGGAGGGCCTGCTCGCATTTTTCACTTAGAAAAACCCTCTTTCAAACTCGGTGTGTCCTCCCTGTCTTGCTTTTTCTTTGCCTGAGTCCCAGCTGCGGACTTGGAATCAGTGCCGCGTCGGGCCCAGCCCCTCCTGGGGCCCAGTCCTTTTTAAAAACATATTTTACTGATTTTTCACAGAGCGGAAGGGGGAGGGGGAGAGAGAGTCAGAAACACCGATGAGAGAGAAACATCGATCAGCTGCCTCCTGCACACCCCCCACCGGGGATGTGCCCGCAGCCACAGTGCATGCCCTTGACCGGAACCGAACCCGGGACCTTTCAGTCTGCAGGCCGATGCTCTATCCACTGAGCCACACCGGTTTCATGGGCCAGTCCTATGACGCAGAGCCGGGGCCAGCTCAGCCGCCGCCTCAGAGGCTGTGGGGGGCGCAGTGGCCATCCCACTGCCCAGGGCGGTGGCCCCCGGGCTCCCGTGTCACAGCCAGACCAGGCGGGACGGGAACCGGGGCAGCGGCGCCCCGAGTGCGGCGAGCTGTGTGCTCGGAGCCTCGCTGCGGCTGTGGACACGCGCCGCTCTGTGCGGGGAGGGCTTGGAGAGACCTGGTGGCCGAGGGGTGCCATCCACAGCTACCCACGCCCTCTTAGTCCCATTCATTCTTCCCGGTCAGAGAACTTTCTGAGAAGCCGAACTGTAGCACGTGCAGAGCTGAGCACGCTCTGCAGGAAAACCGGCCACCAGCGGGGGCGTGCCCGCCGCCCGAGGGCCCTTCTCATCCCTGGCTGTCCGGTGGGGTGACCAGGACCCCTCCCTCGCAGGGCTGTTGGGAGGACCAAGAGGGCGGGCTCACAGCGAGGCCCAGGCTGCCGGTCGCTGTGCACAGAGGGTGGCAGTTTGTAACCACAAAACCCTGATTCAAAACCAGGGTCCTGGGGCCTTCCCTCCGCCGACTGACTGGCCCTCGCCTCCCTGCTCCCCGCCAGCACGGCTGCCCTGGGGCCTTGGCCCCCAGCGCCACTGTGCCCGGGTGCTGCCCGCCAGCTCCTCCAGCTCAGTCCTGCTCCTGGGCCACCTTCCCAGGGACGCCTACCCACACCCTCTCCCACGGTGGCCACCCCCGTCTCCCCGCCCCCGGCGCTCTCCTGACCCACTAACCCCTGTGCAGGGCGGCACGGGTGCCCTCAGTGCCATCTGCCCTGCCCGCGGGAAGGTAACTTGTAGGGGTCACTGGGAGTCACTGGATGTGCCCCGATGCCCACGGCGGTTTCCGGCGGTCGGTGCCCAGGCAGCTTTCCCTGGGGCGGGGGGGGAGGTCACATCTGTGTGAAAACCACCGCGTTCTCATTCTCGGTCCCACTCGTCCAGCACCGATTCCAGCCACACGACAAGGCTGGGTTCCTGCCGTGGAGTTTGGTGATGGCGATGTGATAGGCACGCAGGCTTCCACCTCTCTCTGAGTGTCGCATCGAGGCTGCAAAACAGCATCAGAGTCGGTTCCTTTTTTAAAATAGATTTTTATTGATTTCAGAGAGAAAAGGAGGGAGGGAGAGAGAGAAACATCAACGATGAGAGAGAATCGGGGATCGGCTGCCTCCTGCTCACCCACACTGAGGATCAAGCCCACAACGTTCCCCAACTGAGAATCGAACCCGGGACCCTCCAATCCATCGGCCGATGCTCTGTCCCCCTGAGCCCAACTGGCCAGGGCCGGTGCCCGTCCTTAACCAACCACCGATGGCCATGGGGGACGGTGAGAGCCTCGCTGACCTGTATCTCGTTCAGGGAGAAGCTGAGGGACCACTGCGAGGACATCAGGAAGGCGCTGACCAAGCTGGACACGGGCGGCGGCGGCTCGGTGACCCTGAGCCAGCTGCAGAGGGCGCTGCGGGACAGCGGCTGTCCCCTCAAGGAGGCGGAGCTGACCTTGCTCCTGGGCAGGTTTGCGCTCACTGGCTGGGGGGGGATGCTTTAACCGTCTCTGGCTTCCAGGAGCACAGGCCCAGGCAAAGCTCATGTCCAGCTCCAACTCCCCCCACATCTGCCCACTTCCTGTCCCCCCTCTACCCCCACCCCGGGCTTTCCCCCGGGGCTCCATCTCAGTGCCCTCCATGGCCTCGTCCTGTCCCAGGCCCAATGCCCAAGGCCTCCCTGTCCACCCCCATCATGCTCCGGGTTGGACCCTCCATTCCCAGCTTCTCACATCTCTTTCCTAACTTACACCCTCCTTTGGCTGCAGTACTTCCTAATGCAATTTCCCAAGAAAGGGTGGACAGGAAGTAAATGTTCTGAGTTCTTGTTTGTCTGAAAACATTTAAATTCTTTTTCACATAGATTGATAACTTGTCTGAGCATGACGTCCTAGGGGGGAAATTCTTCTCCCTACAATGTTGAAGACGTTGCTCCATGGTGTTCAAGCTGTGAGAAGTCCCATGCTAGCGAGAGTGTGTGTGTGTATGTGTGTGTGTGTGTGTGTGTCTCTGTGTGTGTCTCTGTGTGTGTATGTGTGTGTATGTGTGGGTTTGTGTGTGTGTGTGAGTGTGTGTGTGTGTCTGTGTGTGTGTCTGTGTGTGTCTCTCTGTGTGTGTGTCTGTGTGTGTGTCTGTGTGTATGTGTGTGTGAGTGTGTGTGTGTGAATGTGTGAGTGTGTGTGAGTGTGTGTGTGTGTGTATGAGTGTGTATGAGTGTGTGTGTCAGTGTATGTGTCAGTGTGTGTGAGTGTGTGAATGTGTGTGTGTGAATGTGTGTGAGTGTGTGAGTGTGTGTATGAGTGTGTGTATATGTGTGTGAGTGTATGTGAGTGTGTGTGTGTGTATGTGAGTGTGTGTGTCAGTGTGTGAGTGTATGTGAGTGTGTGTGTGTGTATGTGAGTGTGTGTGTCAGTGTGTGAGTGTATGTGAGTGTGTGTGTATGTGAGTGTGTGTGTCAGTGTGTGAGTGTATGTGAGTGTGTGTGTGTGTATGTGAGTGTGTGTGTCAGTGTGTGAGTGTATGTGAGTGTGTGTGTGTGTAAAGAAAGAGGAGGAAGAGGGAGAGGAGGACCGATTCATTTTCAAATGCCTGTGAGCTCCCTTCTTCCTGAGATAGAAGCTCCTCTCACTAACCCTGTCTCCAGCTGAACAGGAATTCATAGGCACTCGATGAATAAATCATGGGGAAATAGCAGCTGATAAATAATTAACTAAATGAGCGTGAGAGTCTTTTAAAACACAGTGGGTCTCGGAGCATTTACAGACGACCAAAGGACTATGGGGTTTTCTGGCCCACCTTTCAGGGGGCTCCCTTCCTCGGGGATGGAAACCTTAATGAGGACCCATGTTTCGGTTGCTTGTTTCTTCTCAAAAACCCCTTGATGAGGAACAGCTCTGTTATTTGTAATTATATGTAGATTATTCTTTCCCAGATCCAAAATAGATTTTTCTAAATAATGCCACGAAGATTAGCATATGCATTTGATTTTATTACTAAATTTTAATACCAAGCTGGCAGTTTACCCTGCTGATGAAATAGAGCTGATTGCCCTCTCCCTGTCCCCGTCGTGAGCCAGCGGTGTGGGCGGGGCCGGTCGGCTGCTCTGCAGCTGTGGGGCGGAGGCCCGGTTCTGGCTCCTGCTCCTCAGAGCAGGTCTCTGAGTCTCTGGGAGCTTCTCCCTCCCTCGGAGCTACTCTCCCCCCCCCCCCGTCCCTGGGAGCTTCTCTCTCTCCAGGAGCTTCTCCTCAGAGTCACCAGGAGCTTCTCCCTCTGAGTCCCTGGGAGCGTCTTCCTCTCCGGGAGCTTCTCTTGGAATTTTCCCTCCAAGTCCCTGGGGAGCTTCTCTCTTTCTCTGGGAGCTTCTCCCTCTGAGTCACCAGGAGCTTCTCCCTCTCCGGGAGCTTCTCCCTCTGCTCGCCAGGAATCGGGTCCCTCCTCTTCGTCACGCCCCTTCCTGCTGAAAGAAAGTTTAGGTGTTGACGTGCCAGGAACGCCCAGAGATCGTAGGTGCGGAGCCGGGAGCTCTGAGTGGAGAAACGTGGAGTGACTGCACCTTCAGTAAACTTGCCTTATGTTCTCATGGAGCCTCGATCCCCACCCCCACCCCCACCCCCACCCCATGTGCTCTTTCAGGGCTCACAGGCACTTGGTGTTGGAGCAGAGGCAGGAGGGGCCCGTTTCTGTGGGGGGTCCTGCTGACAGGCTCGCTCACGCGGGCTTGTTCTGTGAGAGACTGCTCAGCGGGACAGGTTTTGTGTCTTTCCGCTCGGCACCTCGGTTTCGGCCGCTCTCGTAAAGGAGCAATCGGGTGTTAGTCAGCCCCTCTTCCTTTGCCCCGTCTCCGCTGCATTTCTCTTCTGTCCAGATTCCCCAGCCGCCTCTCAAGGCAGGGTCTCATCAGCTCAGATGTCCAGGACCGACCCCCGCCCTCCGTCACCCTCCATCGGGCCCCGCCCCCGCTTCCTCCTGCCTGCCCGGAACACTGCTCTGCGGGGTCAGCCCTGCCAAGACCCCCCCCCCCCCCCGTGTGCCGGCCATGGGCCGGAGTCCTTGGCGGGGCCTCTTGCGGCCTCTCTCCAGACTGAGCCCCTGTCGTCAGCCTGCACACCTCAGGGCCGCAGGCCAGGCCACCTTTGGCCTCACGCACCCGCTCACCGCTCCCAACCCTCCCCCTGCTCCCGGAGCCTGGGGTTGTGTGTGTGCTGGCCCGCCACTGTGGCGAACGGGCATGCAGGCCACATGCACCCACAGGCCGGGGAGCGGCGCCTTCACGCTATTCCTCTTCCCCACCCCATGCTGTGCTCGGCTAGTGCGTGTTGCAAGAATAAGTGATAGGGTTTTTTAATTAATATATTCCTCTTTTATTTCTTCCCCGGGACCAGTTTGGGAATCAGCTGGCAAAACAACTCCGTCAATTACCTGGACTTCCTGAGGGCCGTGGAGGACAGCAAGCCGCCCGGCCCTGAGCCGAGAGAGAGCGAGCCGGGCGTGCCGGTCAACTTCGGGAAACTGAGTCCGGAGGAGGTGCTGAAGAACGTCCAGAAGGTGGTGGCCGTCTCCGGCCCAGCTCTGGCCACGGTACGGCCTCCGGCCCGCACTGTGGCCGCCGGCCCGTGGGCTGCGTGTGGGTCATGAGAGGCTGCGAGCCCTTCCCGCCCCCGGGACCCTCCCGCCTCTCCCCGGCCTTGGCGTCGCACCTCCGAGTGGCTGGGATCCTCGGGGAGCAGGCGTCTGTCCATGCTTGCTCCATACAGAGCTCTGTGCCCCGACCGGTGGCTCAGTGGGTTGGAGCGTCGTCCCGTACGCCCGAGGTCGCAGGTTCGGTCCCCGGTGGGGCACGCACCGAGGTCGCAGGTTCGGTCCCCGGTGGGGCACGCACCGAGGTTGCAGGTTCAATATCTGGTCAGGGCATGTCCCGAGGTTGCAGGTTTCATCCCCAGTCAGGGCGTGTGCAGGAGGCAACTGGTCGATGTTTCTCCTTTCTCTCTCTCTCTCTCTCTCTCTCTCTAAACAGTCAGTGAAAGCCCCCTCAGGTGAGGGTTAGGAAATATATTTAAAGGAAAAGCTTTCCCAGTCGCCCCCAGCACCTGTTCTCTAGGTGAAGTGCTCCGAGTTCAGCAAATGCTGGGTCTGGGGAGCAGGCGGGGGGTGGGGGCTCCAGGCACAAGACGCAGCTGACACATGCCTGCAGCGAGTGTCAGGAGAGAGGGGCTCAGCATGCGGGTGCGCCCTGGGCCTGTGGAGGGGTGACGCAGGCGGCTTGCCGAGGTCCACCAGGGCGGGGCTGTGGCTCAGACTCAGAGTGAAGGCTGCCAGGAGCCGGGGAGGGCTTAGGAGGACCACCGAGTCCACTGGCACTGCAGGCTGGCATCCGTGTGGCACCTAGCGCGCGCCAAGACCTGGGGACTGGGTCAGGGTCCCCTGGGCTGGCCCACAGTCTCCCTCCTGCAGCCGCAGCAGAAAGAGCAATGCTGGCTGCAGAGGGCGGGCTGCGGTCTGAGCCGGGCACGCAAAGCTGCGTGCGGTGCTGGCCACGTCTCTCGTGCAGACTCGCTGGCCCCGCAGTGCCAGGCCGGCCTGCTCCGTGCCCAGCTCTGCAGAGCCAGCCTGCGGAGGGCTGGGACCAGGGACAGAGGCGGGCCGCCAGCCAGCGCAGCCCGGAATGCCCAGATCTTGGCCTTGATCTTGGCCAGCGGCATTTTTGCGTGGAGGAGTTCTCCGTGAGGATCTGACACCCGGCCTTTATGTCACTGATTGTCTGAAGCTCAGGGGAGCATGATTCGGGCCACCGGCAAAACCCACCCGCAACCTTTCAGCGCCAGACCTCGCGCCAGGACCGCCTGCCCAGGGTCTGCACACGCGTGCTCGGGGGCCAGGGTGTTTCTCAAACCGAGGCCCAAGGGACCTGTGGGAGGAACCCTGGCTGTCACTTCTGGGAAACACTCCTCAGGCCATGAGGTTTTAAGCCAGAGGGTGGCAGTCCCTGGCCAGGGGCGTGGCAGGCGGGCTGCAGCGGGCAGCAGGAGAGGAAGGGATGACGGCGTCAAAGGACAGCCGTCCGCATACCGGACACGTGCACGGATTTCCTCCCAGCGCTGCAGGCGTGTGTCAGCTGCGTCTTGTTTCTGAAATGACAGGGCAGCACCTTGTAGCCGTGTGGAGCTTTGTGGCTTCCCAAGCCCTTCCTCGTCTGATTCTCCCCTCCATCCCGTGGCTGGGCAGCTGGGCCGGCTTGGGAGCCACGCAGACCCAGGGACGGGCAGGCCCCAGGTCGCCTCGGGTCCTCCGAGGCTCAGTGCGCAGCCACGTCCCGCGACAGGTGCACGACCAGGTGCCGTGGCCACTCCGAGCAGCGTGAGGTGTGCAGCCCGTTTCTATGGAAGCAGCTAAGCTCAGAGCGGCTCGGGGCTCCGGGCGCAGCAGAGCGAAGGCTCAGAGTCCGCTCCCCGGCCTGCGGCCGGAGGCGCTCCCCCCTGCACAGCGCCTCGTCCCCCCGCAGCCCCGAGCTGGGGGGCAGTGACGGTCCGTGTGAGGCACCGCACAGCCCGGGCTGCGGGCTGCCTGGCCAGCTCTGGAGGAGGACCAACCACAAGGGGTTTGGCTTGGGGTCTGCACGCACACGGGAGTCTTACTTTAAAAATAGAAGGTCTTAACCTCCCGCTCCATCCCTTGGCCCAGTGCAGGAGGGAATGATTTTTGTTTGGGCGGGTGGGAGACTGCTTTCTTTTTATGGCACGTGTTGGCACGTTCCCAGTGTGACTGCTGGGCCGCTGGGCTGGCACGGTCCGCCCGGCCGCACCGGCGTGGGCACTGGGCCTTGGGGTCTGCCCGGAGGTACGGGCACGGGCTCGGGCTGGCCGTGGGGAAAGGACAGCAGCTCCCGGCACCAGCCTCGGGCTGGGGGTGACAGAGAGGCCCCGCCTCCTGGTGCCGGTGGCATGAGACTCCTTCCTGAGACCCGCACGCCTGGCACAGAGGTCGCCCTGAGCCTCCTGCTCCTGGGGATCGGCTCTCGGAGCAGCGGAGTGCATGAGGGAGAGGCCTCGGGCCAGTTTTGGGGGCCAGGGGTCCCTTCGCCTCTTCCAGTTCATACCCAAATAGGAGCGAATGAATAGCGGGCATCGCCTGCGAGGCTGGCACGGCGCACGCACCTTGCCCGTCGGTGCCCCTCGGGCTCGGGCACCAGCGGCGGGAGTGAGCGTCCAGACGGCACGCGCTCGGCCTGGCCCGCTGTGGCAGGGGCGGAACGAGGGAAACGTCGGTGCCCGCAGCGCCTGCCCGTGTCTGTCCTCCGCAGGCCTTCTCCGCCCTGGACAAGGACGACACGGGCTTCGTGAAGGCTTCGGACTTCGGCCAGGTGCTGAAGGATTTCTGCTACCGGCTCACAGACAACCAGTTCCACTACTTCCTGAGGAAGCTGCGGCTCCACCTGACGCCCTGCATCAGCTGGAAGTACTTCCTGCAGAGCTTCGGCGGCTTCCTGGAGGAGGTGAGGGCCCGGCTCCCGGGCGGGCGGTGGGGACGCGCGTTGCCGAACAGGTAACGGACTGGAGGCGGATCCGGTGGACGGGCAGGCACCTCGTTCTGGGGGAAGCACTGGCATAAAGTCTGTGTGGGAAGGGAGACATGTAGCTTTTACTTTGCTTGAAAGTTACCGTCTTATTTTCGGAGGCGCTTGGAGGCTGCTTTTGTCTGGGTGCTTCAGGGTGCGTGGCGCTCTTAGGGTCCAGAGAAGGGAGGCCCCGAGTGGCAGTGCGGGAACTGGGACCCACTCGGGGGGCATTTGTTGAGGACCCACTATGTGCCAGGCCCTCCCTGAGCCACATATCAGGCAATCCGGGGGTAGAGGGAAATGTGGAGATAGTGGGCACACACAGATGTGTAATTGGCGAGCCCCAGGGGGAGTCGGGGAGGACTTCCTGGAGGAGGCAGAGCGGCTGACATGGGGCTCCTGTTTCTTCCCGACGACTGACTGCTGCTTCGGCTGCACAAGATGTATATTCCCAGGTGGTTTCTGGATTTGTCAGCATTAAAGGGCCGACGTCGTAGAAAGAATTCCAATCTGGTTTTAACCAGCATGGAGCCCTGTAGTCACCATTCCGTGCTCAGTGAGCCCGGACGCGTGAAACAGCCAGAAATAATGCCGCAGGCTTCGCCGAGGTGCACGCACCGGTCCCCGCCCGGAGCTGGGTGCCAGGTCGTGTCCAGCCGTGCGCTTTATACACACGTACACTACGTTCATAGATCCTTGCTCACTTTTCTGGGATAAATTCTTGAAAATGAGATTCCCGGGCAAATGACGCGAAAGTTTGTAAGGTTTGAGGCTCGTGATAGGAATGAGAGCAGCCAGCCCCGTCGGCGCCTTCAGATGTCACCGCGAGCACTGCCGGGACACCCTCGCCTCGGAGAGGCAGGAGCCTTCCGCAGTCGCCGGGGGCCGGGGGCCAGCGGGGGAGCCTTTTGTGAGCCCCAGGAGTCTGGCCCCTGCGGTCCCGTGTCCCTCTCTCTGAGCACAAGCAGAAGGGCGGGGCCTCGTGGGCCGGGCCCAGGCCGGCCGCCCGGGGTGGCCGGAGGGCGAGGATGCCGGGTCACCGCGCTGACTTCCGAGGTTCGGTCTGCCGCCGTCCTCAGAGGGACACAGCCGCAAACGACAGGAAGCGCAGACGCCCCGCCCCCAGCTCATTGATGCCGTGCCGTGTCCTGCCCCTGGGACGGGCGGCAGGTTCTGCAGAGTCCCCGGACTGGTCCAGGCGGTGGGGGTCTCTCGGGAAGGCGCCCCAGTATCCCAGCCCGGGGGTGTGGCTCAGAGCCGTGCTTCCCAGGCCTCGGGGAGAAGGCCCGAGTGAGGATGTGCACGTGACGCCACCAGGGCCGCCCCTCCTCGGGCTCCGCGAGGCCTGTCAGCAGCTGCACGTGCTTCTCCGCCTCGCGGGCCTGTCCCACCTGACGCCCGAGCTCCCCTCGGATAGGCACTGCGCTGCCGTCCCCCTGTGCCCGGTGGGTCTGTCCCCCTGTGCCCGGTGGGTCTGTCCCCCTGTGCCCGGTGGACCTGTCCCCCTGTGCCCGGTGGGTCTGGCTATCCGCTCTGTGTGCCTGGTGGACCTGGCGTGTGGCTCTGCGGGGGCGTCTGCTCCCACTCCACGGCTTTGGGAAGCACCCGAGGTCCAGCAGCGCTTCTCACAGCAGGTCCCGGGCCCCAATCTGCAGGGCCACGTCCCTCTCGCAGTCACTCCTGGGTGGAAATCTAGGCCATCGGCCCACGGGTTGTGGCTGAAGACAAGGTGGGAGCGAGGACGGTGCCTCCGGGAACGGGAGCCACCACCCCCAGTCCTAAGAGAAGGGGGCCCAGTATTCAAACTGAAAAGCCACCTGCGTGACTTGGTTAACGAGGAAAAAGGAAGAAAAAGGCCACGTGCTGGACGACACACGCGTCCCTCCGCCATCAGACTCTCAGACCGGTGCCCAGTGCCTGTCCCGGCAGCGCCCCCCCCCCCAAGCCCGGAGAGTGGTTTGCCCCCAGTGCCGTGGGCAGGTGCAGAACGCCACCTCGCTTTTGGACAACCCTGTCCACGTAGCATTGCGTTCAGGTCTTCATGTGCAATCGCAGCGTCTTCCACGGATGTGCCGGCCGTGCTCAGAGCGGACACGGAACGCGCCGGCCGTGCTCAGAGCGGACACGGAACGCGCCGGCCGTGCCCAGAGCGGACACGGAACGCGGCGGCCGTGCCCAGAGCGGACACGGAACGCGGCGGCGGTGCCCGGAGCGGACACGGAACGCGGCGGCGGTGCCCGGAGCGGACACGGAACGCGCCGGCGGTGCCCGGAGCGGACACGGAACGCGCCGGTGCAGGCCACAGGAGTGAGTCTCTCCGCTTCCTGCGGAAGAAGGGGACCACCAGAACTGCCCAGCCAGCACCGAGCAGTGGGCAGTGGCCTCCCAGCCGCCGAGAGCCAGGGAGCCCTTCCTACTGTGCGCGGGTCACTGCGGCTTCGGAGCCTCCCGGCAGATGCTGAGTCCCTGGAAGGAGGGTTTGTCCAGGGGAAACGTTACAGTGGCCGTTTCCGGGGAAGAGGAGGCGGAAAGCACACTGCGGGTCTGTGGCCGCCTGTGAGCGCCTCACGTGGGAGTGGCCACGGCGCGCCCGCAACTTGTCCTCCTGTGGGTGTGACAGTAATGTCCGTGTGTCCGTGAACAGGATGGAGAGGCCGGTGGTGGCGAAGCCGTGCCGTCGCTGTTCCGTCCTCTCGCTCCCGAAGACCGAGGCCCCTCCGGAGACTTCCGGGGATTGTCAGACGTTTCCCGCAAATTCCACCGCCTTCCGCCTGCCGAGGACTCGTTCCTGCCTGTTGTCCAGGATCCGTTGGGGAGGGACAGGTGCGGGACCAAGTGGGCCGGGTGTGGGCTGCCGGCCCGCAGCGCGTAAGCTAAGGCGATGGCTGTGGACCACGCCTGCCTCTCTGTGTCCGTGGCAGCCCGTGGGCCGGGCCGGCCTGGCGCGCCCAGGGCTCTGCTTCCGGGCCTTTGAGTTTGCGAGCCGCTGCCCTGCGGGTGGAGAGCGTGGGGACCCGGGCACAGACAGGAGCTCGCGTCCGCTCGGCATTGGCGTCCACGTGGGCCTAGCGTCACCCCAGCGTGCGCACGAACACCGATGGTCAGCGTCCAGCCACCTGGTGGGAAAGCCACGGGATGCGCACGAGGTGGCACCGCCCACTAAAGCCCCCGACTGCCACTTCCGGGACCTGACAGCAGATCTGGACGGTTCCAGCTCCTCCGCCCCGCACCCAGGGTCCCCTGCACCGGAGCCACCTCTGGAGAGCAGTAGGGTCCCCCCTCCCTCCGTGTCCAGCCAGGGGAGGTGCTCGCCACGCTCAGGAGCTGCTTCGAGGCGCCCCTAGCCCTCTGGCCCGCCACGACACTCCCTCGGCATGCAGTGGGCGGTCACTCAAAGAGCCGAACCCACTGGAACTCCCTTGAGAAACCAGAGGAGCACAGGGACCTGGAAGCGTGAGGGAGGACGAGAGGAACCTTGCAGTGTCCCAGCCGGGCGCTGGGGAAGGAGGAGCAGGCGGGGCGCTGGCCGGGGTCCGGGCCTGCCCTGGAGCTCCGTGAGCCTGGGCTCGTGGCCTGCGTGACAGCTGTCGCCGTTTGAAGGGAGTGGGATCGCCGTCTCCCCGCCTGGGAAGAGTCCTCGCACGGAAGGTCCGGCAGTGCTGGCCGCTGGGAGACGGGGGACTCCAGCTCTGCACACACCAAGCCGCTGTCACCAAGCCGGCGATTGAGCCCCGGGGGGGGGGGGGTGCAGGCCGGTCTCCATCCCGGACCCGGGGCCTCCGCCTCGTTCTCATCTGGACGTGGTGCTGCTTCATCCGGGTTTGACAGGCGGAGTTGTTGCTGTTGTTATTTTTAGCTTTCATTAATCCACTGTAAATAAAACGAAGACACAGTACAATTAATTCTTGTGCTAATCAAAACATTTGATGACATGAAGCACTTTTTCGGTTCTGAGGCGGATGGCACTGTTCTCCCGGGAGGCGGGGCGCCCTCTCCGAGTGTCGCTAACGGAGCCACTGCCCCGGGTGTCCCTCCTCCCGCCGCCCGGGGGCTCGCTGCCTCCCCCGCGGTCAGGACACGGCCCCGCGCCCCAGGCCCAGCAGCTCCCTGTGCCCCACCACAGGCACAGGAACGCCCCACCCTGCGCGCCCTGTGTCTGTCTGGCTGTGGCCCCGGGCAGGTGGACGCCACCGTGGACACTGCAGGGGAAGGCGGCACGTTCCCTTGTCATGCTGCCGGCAGGGAGGCTGCCCCGTCGGCTGCTCGTCCCGCGCCCCAAGCCCGTCTGCTTTCCTTCCTCCTTCCTGTTACCCCCACTCACACCTGACCTTCCCCTGGCCGAGCAGGTCCGAGGCTGCCCCAGAGCGACTGGCAGGGCAGTAGCCACCTCAGTGGGAGCACCCCAGGGTCACAGTGTAGAGGGTGGACTCCAGAGTCACCGGTCAGAGGGAGCACCCCAGAGTCACAGGGCAGAGGGGGACCCCAGAGTCACAGGGCAAAGGGGGACCCCAGAATCACAGGGCAGAGGGAGATCCCAGAGTCACAGGTAGAGGGAGGACCCCAGAATCACAGGCAGAGAGAAGACTCTTAGAGTCACAGGGCAAAGGGGGACCCCAGAGTCACAGGCAGAGGGGGACCCCAGAGTCACAGGTAGAGAGAGGACTCCAGAATCACAGGGCAAAGGGGGACCCCAGAGTCACAGGGCAAAGGGGGACCCCAGAGTCACAGGCAGAGGGGGATTTTAGAGTCACAGGGCAAAGGGGGACCCCAGAGTCACAGGCAGAGGGGGATTTTAGAGTCACAGGGCAAAGGGGGACCCCAGAGTCACAGGCAGAGGGGGATTTTAGAGTCACAGGGCAAAGGGACCCCAGATTCACAGGCGAGACACTAGGAAGAAGAGAGCAAGGGGCCTGGAGGCCGCGCACAGGGGACAAATGGATGTGGGTGTTCCCTGGTGGGTCCCGCCCAGCCCGCCCGCCCCGGCCCGGCTCTGTGTCTGGGGAAGGTGGGTGGGAGACGGTGGGTAGCATCAGTCAGCAAGGACGTGCGTGGACGTGGCTGTTGACAGCAGAGAAAGCTCTTCTGGGTCAGTCCGTGGCAGAGCTGCGGACACAGAGTGACTGGCCCTCAGCCGGAGTCTGGCCCTCGCCGAGCTCCCTCCCGCCGTGCCTGGGGCAGGCGGGCGCGGGGCTGGTGCAGGCGCTGAGCGACGGGGGGGCTGGCCCGAGCCGCCCGAGGAGGGACGCGGGCTGGGATCCCGGCACCGGCTGCGGGCACTCCCCAGGTGGCAGCCGCAGCCTGCGCCCCGGGAGAAGCCGTAGTGGAGTCCAAGGCGGGGTCACAGGTGTCCGGCTGGGGACGGAGAGACCCCTGGAGCTGGGCGGGGGGGGGGGGGGGGGGGGGCGCGGGCTCAGGGGAATCTGTCCAGGCCCCCACCCGGGCTGCTGCCCTCGGACCCCCAACGTTGGGGCAGCCACTGGGTAACACAACGTGGCAGGATTCGGGACTGCAGGTTTGCACTGTAAAGCAGTGACTTTAAAAAAGTGTCATTTATTTCAGAGCAGCGGTCGCTAACCGGGGTCCGTGAGGTCTGAAAGGCTGGTGACCGCGGGTTTAGAGAGAGAGGACGGGAGAGGGAGAGAGAGAGACATGGATCAGCTGCCTCCTGCACCCCCCCTTCAGGGGATGGAGCCCACAACCCAGGCATGTGCCTGACCTCACCCAGCTGCGCCACTGGCCTGGGTGGCTGCCTTTACTACAGGAGATGAGTGGGTGCTTTGAGAACTGAGGCACCCTTCGTAAAAGTGAGGTGTGATCGGTCGGCTCTCGGGGGACTATGCTTCACCTACCGGGACATGATTTCTTTTGTGTCTTTTCCCACCGGGAGATACATTTCCTCCAGATGTAGAAAAGGCGCCATTTTCCCGTTCAGCCCGATGATCGTATGACAAGGGCGGGGACGCAGACGCACCAGATTGGGAGCCACCTGCTCCTCCTGCCTCCGGGCCGGGCTGGCCGGGGCGGGCACTGGGCCGGGCGCGGCCTGGGAGCCCGACTGTGGGCGCCTCCCGGGCCCCCAGCCCGCGTCCTCCAGCCCGGGGCAGGCGGCTCTGCCAGGGGCAGGAGCGGACGGGCCGCATCCTCAGGGCTGGGGACCTTCGGGGCAGCGCCCCGTCCCTCCTGCCCTGGGCGGGGGCGGCAGTGCTGCGGGGGTGGCTGGGATTTTGTTTGTAATTTGTGTCTGCAGTTTCTGCGTCTTTACGGCGAACACGCACAGGCCTGCTGAGGCCGGCGATTACTTTTGCAAACAGGGAAGGGCTGTCTGCACTGGCATCAGACGCACCTCTGACAGCGGAATCCAGCCCCTGCCCCCCAGCCCCCCACTCCGGGAGGCCCGGCCTCCTGCTGTGCCGAGGCAGGTGACAGAGGGCCCCCTCTGCAGGCAGCGCCCGGCAGCACCCTCTCTGCCGGTTCCCTGATGCCAGCACTTCCCAGCCCTCCCTGTGCGTCCGTCAGCTGGCTGGGCGGGGACAGACACCTGTGGCCACGGGTGTTCCGTGGATTTGCACGTGCAGTTCCTCTTCCGCCCACGTTGCCCCTCCTCTGAGGGGCCCCGCCCCTTTGAGCCCACGCCTGGTGACCCCTCCGCTCAGCCCGCCTGTGTGACTCTGCCCGCGGGTCACTGCGTGCCTGGCACCTGCCCGTCTCCTGGGAGCCCGAGTGGCCGGTCACTGGGTGTGTCGGGTGCTCACCCTCTATGAGCACATCACCTGCTCCTGTGACACCCTCGGCCTCTGGGGCTCTGGGGACCAGGTGGAAGCCAGAGCTCTGACAGGTGGGGGCGGGGAGGTCAGAGTCACATGCGGGACCTTCTCAGGCACGTCTAGCGGAGCTCCGAGGCCAGTGCCTCATGAGCGCTTCTCACAACCAGGCGCCCTGCGCCCCCAGCCTCGGGACCCCTGCCCAGCGGAGCAGCCGGGCTGCTGGCTCCCAGGTATCTACCTGCCGCTCCCGGGCCCGCCACTCGGCCCCAGAGCGTGCGGGGGTGCGGTGTGCGCGTTAGCCAGACCGTCCTCGGGAAAGTGACTGAGCGGACACGAGAGTGTGGCGGAACGGTGCCAGGCGCGGCCGGCCAGAGGCGAGGCCACGGGTCTGTGGAGGGTTGGATGTCATGGGGACTCGGGGCCCGAGTGGCTGGAGGGACACTGTTCTGGCCGAGGCGGAGCCCTCAGCAGGCCTGCGCGTGGCAGTTGGTGGCTCAGGAGGGAAGAAAGAAGCTCCCTGAGGGAGCTGGACGCCCTGCCTTGCCCCGGGTTCCCTGGGCCCCCCATCCTGTTCTCTGCAACGTGCGATGCTGTAACAAATAAGCCTGTGACCTAACAGCGCAGCCGCAGGGCACAACTGTTTCCCCGATCGCCAGCTGGGTCTCCATGGGTTAGTTGCATATTTACAACACCACCACCCCCGTCCCATCTTGATTCTATCTCATTCGTGGCATTTTATTATCTGATAGGTCCAAAACTTCATGGCTAGCCTTTTCCCAAAGTGTCATGGCAGTGCGCAGTACTTATTTTTCTACCAGAGGCCTGTTGCTCCATGTGTGCGCTAGGCAGGGGTTCCCGCAGCCCAGCCTGCTCCCTCTCACAGTCTGGGAGCCCTCGGGGGATGTCCTACTGTTGGCTTAGGCCCGCTCCCCACATGGAGGAGCGGGCCTAAGCCGCAGTCTGGCCTCCCTCTGCGGGAGGTGACTAGCTGATCAGCATAAGGCGCGCCCCCCGCCCCCCATCACTCCGCCGCCTCGGCTGCCCTCCGCCCCCCTCGGCCCTCGCAGCTGCCACGGCTTTGTCCAGAAGGATGTCTGGAAGGATGTTTAACTGTCTGGACTAATTAGCATATTATGTTTTTATTATTATAGATAGCAACTCTAATACCAGTATGTCTAATAATACCTCCAAATGTCCCTTGGTATTTTTATTAGAATCTTACTGCAGTGACTTACAGGTCTATCTTCGGAAATGATAGTATTCTCACATCCAGGTACACAGTGTGTCTCTCCGTGCATTCTAGTCTTCCTGTAATGACTTCCCATGCGGTGTGTCCATTTCTTGATCGAGGTTTGCACTCAGCAGCCGTGTCCTCCATGTGACTGTGAGTCAGTTCACAGCACAGTTTCTAACTGGTTATAATTCCTACTAGAGGCCCAGTGCACAAAATTCGTGCACTGGTAGGGTCCGATCGGCTGACAGCTGCCGGCCAAGGCCTCCCTCCCTTCCCCCCGGCCGGCCTCTCCCCCTGGTCAAACTCCCAGACAACCTCCCGGTCAAGGGGACAGTTTGCACACTGCGCTTTCATTACACCAGTGTAGGATTAAAACCGGTGCTGCTTTGTCGTGTGTTAGCTTGGGTCCAGCTACTTTCCTGGCAGTCCTGAGATTTTCTAGTTGTAAACGCCTACCCACAAACAAGGATAAATCTCATTTTTTTCAACGTTTATTTCTAGTGAAGCTTCGTTTCACCATCTTGTCTTATCCCATAAGCTGGCGGCCCCGAGTGTGTGACTAGCAGGGCCAACCGCTGCCTCCCTCGGCACCGACTCTGCCGGGAACGCCTAGCATTTCACCCACAGTGCGAGCCTGCGATGGCGCCTCACAGGCTCGGGGAGGAGGGCATGGCCGAGGGGCCGAGGGACATGCACCTCGTTCTCCACGCTCGTCCGTTCCAGTCCCTCTGTGCCATTTCTACCAGGGATGGCGGCCGAGATTGGATGCCCTTTCCCCTTTGTTGGCATGAGCTTTGCTGATGGAAGGAATGGAAGGATTTGCTAACTCTCAAAGATCCTTACGCTTGGAAGAAACACTACTTAAACTTGGCGTGCCGTCTTTAAACGTGGTGCTGAACATTCCTAGTGGCTTTCTTTAAAAAAAAAAAAAAACACGTTCATGTCTTTGCATTAATGTCCATAAGTTAGGTTGGTTTATATTTTTTCCTTAAAGTATTTGCTTTATCTTATTTTTCTGTTAGGTATAAAGGTGGGGTAATCTATAGCGAACTGGGCTGCTGTATCTCCCTCCCCATATTCTGGAATACTCTGACTAATAGGAAAATTATCTAGTTTTTGTTGTTATTGTTAATCCTCACCCAAGCATATTTTTCCCATTGGTTTTTAGAGAGAGTGGGAGGGGGAGGCAGAGACAGAGAGAGAGAAAAGGCGATGAGAGATACACGTCAATTGGTTGCCTTCTGCATATGCCCCGCCCCGCCCACTCTAAGCCTCTCTCCTCGCAGGAGGCTCCTGGCCAGCTGCCCCCATGTCTTCGGCCTCTAAGCCCCGTCTCCCACGCCTGGTCCTCGTGGAGCCCAGTTTCCCCGCCCCGTGTCCCCAGGACAGACAGAGATCCCCGCACATCCAGCCTCCGCTCATGGCCACCTGTCCCTCCCCCTTGCCTGCTGGTCCTGTTGTCCCATCTGCCCACATTAGGCTCAGCAGGTGCTGAGGGTGGGCTGCTGCCCTCCGGGCCTCCCCCTTCACCTTCCCAGGAGCCCCCTTGCCCTCACCGACCCCAAACTCACGGTGAGAAGGCCCTTCTGAGGCCCCTCTTCCCCGGGCCTTTCCCCGGAGCCCAGGCGGTGCTGGCTCCTCAGCACCATGGACAGCGTCACAAGGCCTGAGAGGGCCGTGCCCCACTGCCCAGCACTGGCCTGGACTGATTCCCTGTGGGCTCAACGGGCGTCCTACATGAGGGGCCCTCAGCCAGGAGTGGCCTGCAGCAGGGCCAGCCCTCACCACTGCCTTCTGACTCCTGCTGTGGTGAAGGGTGGGCCTCTTACCAGGCAGAGCAGGCACTCAATGTCCTCCCTAAAGGGACAGAGACCGGCCCTAACTGGTTTGGCTCAGTGGGTAGAGTGTCGGCCTGCAGACTGAAAGGTCCCAAGTTCGATTCCGGTCAAGGGCATGTACCTTGCTTGTGGGCACATCCCCAGGAGGGAGTGTGCAGGAGGCGGCTGATCGATGTTTCTCTCACATCGGTGTTTCTAACTCTCTATCCCTCTCCCTTCCTCTCTGTAAAAATCAATAAAATATTTATTTTTTAAGAAGGAGACGGAGACAGGAGACTGGCAAATGAGCACCCGGGCGCACGTGAACGCTGGGCCGGCCAGCCAGGCCGCGCCCCCGTCGCCCTGCCCTGTGGGGACTCAGTGTGGCTCCTCTGCACGGCTAAGGGGAGCCCGTGTGCGGGGCCTGTGGGACCCGCCTTGGTCTCCGGGTCACCTTCCTCAGCTGGGACTCCCGGGCCTTGCGGGTGACAGGCCCAGGGCCCCGGGGCCATCTGTTGGTTACTGATCAGACCCATTTCCCATCTCTGTGCCCAGAATGCCGCCGAGTGGTCCGAGAAGATGCCCAAGGGCCCGCCCCCCAGGTCCCCCAAGGACGTGGCCAACCGCGAGATCCTGGCGCGGCTGCACCGAGCCGTGGCGGCCCGCTACCAGGCCATGGCCCAGGAGTTCCAGAACTTCGACACGGCCAAGGCCGGCACCGCCTCCCGCGAGGAGTTCCGGGCCATCTGCACGCGCCACGTCCAAGTGCTGACGGACGAGCAGGTAGCGGGCTGGGCGGGCGGCTGAGCGTGGCGCCGAGCGCCGGCGGGCTCCCCTGTGCAGTGCGGGCGGGTGGGCTGGTTAGTGTGTTTGGGGGGAGGTTGTGGCCCTGGTTTTGTTTGAGCCTCTGAGACTCGCAGAGCCCTCCGTGTCTGCAGCGGGCACGGACGGCACCATTTCTATCGGAGCTGAAGGTGTCACTTTTATTTATTTTTTTACATATTCTTATTGATTCAGAGAGGACGGGGAGGGAGAGAGGGATGGAAACGTCACTGATGAGAGAGGATCATTGACGGGGCTGCCTTCTGCGCGTCCCACACCAGGGAGCGAGCCTGCAACCCAGGCACGTGCCCCTGCCGGATTTGAACCCGGGTCCCTTCAGTCCGCAGGACGATGCTCTGTCCACTGAGCCACACCGGCCAGGGCTCCCTTTTATTTTGACAGTCAGATTGCATTTAGCTCCAGTCGCCCCTGTGCCACTCCTCGCCCTGCAGCCCCGGGCGTGGGAGAGCCCCAGAAGCCAGCCCCGCCCCGACCGAGCCACTCTCCCGCAGTCTGCTGCCTCGGCCTTGTCCCTCCAGCTCCCTCCTCGCCCTCCTTGGTGCTTGGCTCAGCGGCTGGGCTGTCAGATGCCCTGGGGCTGCTCCCCAAGCACGCTGGGGGCATGCCCCCCTCCCCGGCTGTCCCCACTGTCCACAAGCGACAGGATGGCACTCCCACCCCAACAAGGAGAAAACGCCAGACACCTACACAATCAGCACTTTTCTTGAGCCCCTCGCAGAGCTGAGGGTGCAGGGGGGTACCCCAAATGCAAAGCAGAACCTGGCACAGCCGGGACCCAGCAGGTCCCAGGAGTGGGCAGTGTCCGGTGTAGGCGCACCCCCAACCCCCAAAAGCCAGGGACCGAACAGCTGACAGCACAGCACAGTGACCCACTTGCAGAGGAGGGTTTCCCTTCCCCCCAAAATGCTGCCATGGTGCAGGCCCGCTCCGGGCTTCAGAGACACCCTTGCTGGCCCCAGAGGGTGACTTGGTGCAGAATGAAACCCACACACTGTGGAGGCCGCTACCCCACCCTCACCCCGGGCCTCCTGCGGGCCCACGGGAATGTCACTCTTCCCCTGGAAGCTACGTCAGCTGCCTCGGTGGATGGAAGGTGGGGGGGGGGGGGGGCGGGTGGCACCCAGCGGCCTCGCCCCACTCAGGCCTCGCACCTCACTAGCCAGAAGGGTGATGTGGTCAGGGACACTCCTAGGAGGAGCCTCAGGCGTCCCTGTGTGAGAGAGACACCAGCTTTCCCGGCGTCCCGAGCCTTTCGGCTGAGTGACCTGGAATGCGGTCCCCAGTGACCTGGCCCTGGAGCAGGAGCTGCTGTCCCGGAGCCGACCGAAGCCTTTCAGAGGACACAGGCGCACTTCCTGTCCTAGGGGCCGCCTGCAGCTCCTGACGCAGGCCGCTGCTGAGCGGGGCGCAGCTCTGCTCCAATTACAGGCGGATGAATGGCTCTGCGGATGAGCCGCTCAGAGCGGACTGGATGTCAGTTCTCCTCTGGGAGCTTCACCGTCCCCGGCGCATCAGTCTCCCCCCCCCCCCCCCAATTGAGCACGTGTGTTGAAAGGCTGCTTTCTGGAAACGCAGCCGTGACGGCGAGCTGGGGGCGCCTGGCAGAGCCCGTGCTGTTGGGAAGGTGGTCGCTCTCCCCAGGCCCCCCCCTCCGCGCGGCCAGGAAGCTTTTCCGCCGGAGCCTCTGGGATGCCGCGCAGCTCCTGGCTCTGACGTGGCTATGGGACATGTCGCCTGCAGGGAGACTGGGTGGAAGGGACGGTGACCAGGGGAGCCCAGGAGCCACTGGTTTCTGGCCAAGGCCAGGTGCGCGGGAATGACGGGGACAGCCCCCCAGCCCATGCTGACCGGAGCCGCTGCTCCCCCACATGTGCCGGAGGGGGGCGCCACGGGGCCTGGGGTTAGAACACACACAGCTGCAAGCCAGTTCCATCCTTCGTGGCCCCAGAAGGCCGGGCCGTTGGCCGTGGCTCACCCGGAGGCACTGGGTCATTGGCTGTGTCCCTGCCGCTGCATGCGGATGTCACAGCCCGTGACACCCGACAGCGCCCCGCAGAGGCCACACGCCTCTCCCAGACGCCAGCCTATCACGTGTGTGTGCGAGGCAGCGTTACCCTCTGGGGGTAAACTGGAGGGGAGCCGCCTGCTGCCTGCGGGGGATGGGGGGAGCCAGGTGCCTGGAGGGGGAGGAAGGAGGAAGGAGGAGGAAGGAGTCAGGTGTGTAGAGGGAGGAGGAAGGGAGAGGAGGGGAGGAGGAGAGTGGAGGAGGAGGAAGGAGGAGGGGGGGAGGAAGAAGAGGGAGCCAGGTGCCTGGAGAGGGAGAAGGAAGGAGGAGGAGGAAGGAGTCAGGTGTGTAGAGGAGGAGGAAAGAGGAAAAGGAAGAAGGAGGAGGAAGGAGTCAGGTGTGTAGAGGAGGAAGAGGGAGGGAGGAGGAGGGGGGAGGGAGGAAGGAAGAGCAGGAGGGATCTGGCTGGGCAGGCAGGACAGGGCCAGGGCTATGCTTTCATCTCCCCTCCATGTTCCCTCATCGTGCGTGTCGCTCCGCCCCGAGCTGCTCTCGGAGGCCCCGTCAGTTACCAACGTCCCTCAGAGCCACCAGCATCCCCTTGTCCTCCCTGCCAGGCTTCTGGAGGCTTCCCCTGAGCGTGTGGAGCCGAATGGGTTTTCTTTCTGATTTTCCTGGGGCTGGGCCGGAGCCCCACGCATGCCGGCCGCCTTCGGGCCCCGGGCCCCGTGGTCTGCGCTGACCGGCCCCTCTCCCCGCATTCGACCGGCTCTGGAGGGAGATGCCGGGCCCCGGAATCAGTGGTCTGCGCCGACCGGCCCCTCTCCCCGCATTCGACCGGCTCTGGAGGGAGATGCCGGGCCCCGTGGTCTGCGCTGACCGGCCCCTCTCCCCGCATTCGACCGGCTCTGGAGGGAGATGCCGGGCCCCGGGCTCAGTGGTCTGCGCCGACCGGCCCCTCTCCCCGCATTCGACCGGCTCTGGAGGGAGATGCCGGGCCCCGGAATCAGTGGTCTGCGCCGACCGGCCCCTCTCCCCGCATTCGACCGGCTCTGGAGGGAGATGCCGGGCCCCGGGCCCCGTGGTCTGCGCTGACCGGCCCCTCTCCCCGCATTCGACCGGCTCTGGAGGGAGATGCCGGGCCCCGGGCCCCGTGGTCTGCGCTGACCGGCCCCTCTCCCCGCATTCGACCGGCTCTGGAGGGAGATGCCGGGCCCCGTGGTCTGCGCTGACCGGCCCCTCTCCCCGCATTCGACCGGCTCTGGAGGGAGATGCCGGGCCCGTGGTCTGCGCTGACCGGCCCCTCTCCCCGCATTCGACCGGCTCTGGAGGGAGATGCCGGGCCCCGGGCTCAGTGGTCTGCGCCGACCGGCCCCTCTCCCCGCATTCGACCGGCTCTGGAGGGAGATGCCGGGCCCCGGACCCCGTGGTCTGCGCTGACCGGCCCCTCTCCCCGCATTCGACCGGCTCTGGAGGGAGATGCCGGGCCCCGTGGTCTGCGCTGACCGGCCCCTCTCCCCGCATTCGACCGGCTCTGGAGGGAGATGCCGGGCCCCGTGGTCTGCGCTGACCGGCCCCTCTCCCCGCATTCGAGCGGCTCTGGAGGGAGATGCCGGGCCCCGTGGTCTGCGCTGACCGGCCCCTCTCCCCGCATTCGACCGGCTCTGGAGGGAGATGCCGGGCCCCGGGCTCAGTGGTCTGCGCTGACCGGCCCCTCTCCCCGCATTCGACCGGCTCTGGAGGGAGATGCCGGGCCCCGGGCTCAGTGGTCTGCGCTGACCGGCCCCTCTCCCCGCATTCGACCGGCTCTGGAGGGAGATGCCGGGCCCCGTGGTCTGCGCTGACCGGCCCCTCTCCCCGCATTCGACCGGCTCTGGAGGGAGATGCCGGGCCCCGTGGTCTGCGCTGACCGGCCCCTCTCCCCGCATTCGACCGGCTCTGGAGGGAGATGCCGGGCCCCGTGGTCTGCGCTGACCGGCCCCTCTCCCCGCATTCGAGCGGCTCTGGAGGGAGATGCCGGGCCCCGTGGTCTGCGCTGACCGGCCCCTCTCCCCGCATTCGACCGGCTCTGGAGGGAGATGCCGGGCCCCGGGCTCAGTGGTCTGCGCTGACCGGCCCCTCTCCCCGCATTCGACCGGCTCTGGAGGGAGATGCCGGGCCCCGGGCTCAGTGGTCTGCGCTGACCGGCCCCTCTCCCCGCATTCGACCGGCTCTGGAGGGAGATGCCGGGCCCCGTGGTCTGCGCTGACCGGCCCCTCTCCCCGCATTCGACCGGCTCTGGAGGGAGATGCCGGGCCCCGTGGTCTGCTCCGACCGGCCCCTCTCCCCGCATTCGACCGGCTCTGGAGGGAGATGCCGGGCCCCGTGGTCTGCGCTGACCGGCCCCTCTCCCCGCATTCGACCGGCTCTGGAGGGAGATGCCGGGCCCCGGGCTCAGTGGTCTGCGCCGACCGGCCCCTCTCCCCGCATTCGACCGGCTCTGGAGGGAGATGCCGGGCCCCGGAATCAGTGGTCTGCGCCGACCGGCCCCTCTCCCCGCATTCGACCGGCTCTGGAGGGAGATGCCGGGCCCCGTGGTCTGCGCTGACCGGCCCCTCTCCCCGCATTCGACCGGCTCTGGAGGGAGATGCCGGGCCCCGTGGTCTGCGCTGACCGGCCCCTCTCCCCGCATTCGACCGGCTCTGGAGGGAGATGCCGGGCCCCGGGCTCAGTGGTCTGCGCTGACCGGCCCCTCTCCCCGCAGTTCGACCGGCTCTGGAAGGAGATGCCGGTCACGTCCAAGGGGCGGCTGCGCTACATGGACTTCCTGAGCCGGTTCAGCTCCGAGAAGGCGCCCACCCCGCCCGGCAGCGGCGACTCCAGCAAGGCCGCCAGGAGGGGCGACGTTCCCGCCACCTCGGAAGCAGGCAGAGCTGTGAGGTCATCATCGCCCACCCGAGACCCCCCGAAAACAGGGAGCAAATTGCGGAGCCAGCCGTGTGTGAGTTCCCCCCCTGGGGTGCAGTCGCCTTGCCCAGGCCCGCAGGCCCCCTGAAGGGTCCCCTGTGTGCCCACGGGTGTGGGTGCCTGCGGAGGGGCCGGGGGGAGCCCGGGCTGGGCTCACAGGGCAGGAGCAGGCCTGGGGGAGAAAGGTGAGAGGGAGGGGGTGAGTAAGGAGGGTTGGAGCAGGAAGAGGTGGGGGCTGGGACGGGGCTGTCATGGCAGCCAGGGTGCCGGCACCCGGCCAGAAAGCCCATGCGGAGTGGGTGAGGGGTGCCCCCTGGTGGGCTGCCCCCTGTGCCCAGGGAAGCTGCCTCAGCGCTCCACGGGCACATGCCTCCCGCACTCAGGGTCCTCAGAACGGTACTCGAGACCCCACTTCAAACCCCAGATCTGACTATAGCCTGGCCGGCCCGGGTGGGGGAGGGGCGGCTCCGAGGCCCCGCCTCCTCAGCAGGAAGAGTGACAGGTGCGGGGCCGAGCTCCCTGAGGAGCGGGTCTTGTCCCGGGCACACTGCGCCCTCAGCTGAGAGCAGCGGCCCGCCCCGCGGGGCCCACGGGCATGGGGGGCTGGGGGCGGCGGACAGCGAACGCGGGAAGGTAAAGGTGGTGCGAAAGCAGACGCAGACGGGGTCAGGGGCGGATTTGGCTGCTGGCCCGCTGACCAGACGGTCTTTCCGCGCCCCAGGTGCAGGGCCGTCGGGCTGCGGGGGGAACAGGGAGGCGGGCGAACGCCCGTGGAGAGGTGCGATCTGAGAGACCAGCTGACATCGGGGGCTGTGGAGGGGAAGGGGGGGCCACAGCCCAGGAGCGTGGGGCCTCGAGCAAGACAGGCCAGAACCAGGGGCTCCCTCTGGCCCCGGGGCGCAGCCCTGCCCACACCGCGACCACCGTGAGAGGTGAAGTGGGTTGTTTCAAGCCACCACGTCTGTAGACGGGGAGCTGCCCCAGGACACGCCTGGCCGGGGCGCCCCAGGGCGAGGGAGCCTCGGGGTCTGAGCCAGGCTGACTCCAGCGTGGGCACGTGTGGGGCGTGGATGAGGCTGTGGGTGGGAGGCGGGTGGGGGGGAGGCACTGCTGGTCAGAGCACGTGGCCTGGGCTGGGGCCGTGTCAGACGCTCGGTGCGTCTGGGAGCGGACCAGGACGCCCGCCCTCTGGGGCCGCGAGGAGACGGGAGCCAGGACGCCCGCCCTCTGGGGCCGCGAGGAGACGGGAGCCAGGACGCCCGCCCTCTGGGGCCGCGAGGAGACAGGAGCCGGAGGACCGGCCTGTCATCACCCACATGGGCGGCACAGGCGGCAGAGGGTTTGGCAGAAAGACCCAGAGTTCACCCGAGTTGGTCACCGTAGCAGACAGCCCTCGTTGGCCAGGCGTCCAGTTAGCGTTTGGGGACGGCTGGGCCAGGTTCAGCTCATTCTGTTTTTAAGGTTTTCTTTAATTTATTTCATTGGTTTTGTTGTTTTTTTTACAGAGAGGATGGGAGAGGGATAGAGAGAAACATCGATGAGAGAGATGCCTCCTGCAGCCCCCCCCCCCCCCCCCCGCTGGGCACGTGCCCGCAGCCCAGGCACATGCCCTTAACTGGAATCGAACCCGGGACCCTTCAGTCCGCAGGCCGACGCTCTTTCCCCTGGGCCACACCGGCCAGGGCCATTCTGTTTTCAAATGGAAAACACTCTCTGGCTGGTTAGGGTCAGTGGATAGAGTGTCGACCTGCAGACCAAAAGGTCCTGGGTTCGATCCCGGTCAGGGGCACGCACCTCGGTTGCGGGCTCCTCCCCAGCCCAGGCCCTGCTCGGGGCGTGTGCAGGAGGCAACCGATCGATGTGTTTCTCTCCCATCGACGTTTCCCCGTCTGTCCCTCTCCCACCCGCTCTCCCTCAGATCAATGGGAACATGTCCTCGGGGGAGGATTAACAAAAAAAAAAAAAGGAAAACAACACAAGAACAGCCTCGTACGGGGTCCACAGAGTGTCAGGGCACCCCTTTTCCGGGGCGAGTACAGGGGCGGGCGTCCCTGCAAACGACAAGTGAGCCCCTTTCTTTCCCGACTCTCCACCTGGCGAAAGCGTCGTGGTCACGTCACACGCACACGCGCCGGTGACGTTGAGGTTACCTCTTTTTCTATTGGACCTTGGCTGCGTGCTTGTTCCCCAAAGTCCCGGAGCTGCTGAGGCCCGGCACAGACACGCCACCAGCGGACACAGGCCAGGCGGCAGGACCAGCGACCGTGTTTGCGCCTCGGGTCCCTGCTGAGAGGGAACCTCCCTGGGTCAGGCCTGCGGGCCGGCCCCTCCGCCCGCTGACAGCTCTCTCCGCCCACAGACGGCCAGCAGCCTGGGCTCCGTGCTGGGCACCCCGCAGCTGCACAACTGCGAGCCCATCGAGAGCCGGCTCCGGAAGCGGGTGCAGGGCTGCTGGCGCGAGCTGCTGCGGGAGTGCAAGGAGCGCGACACGCAGAGGCAGGGCGACATCCCCGCTGCCGACTTCCTGGGTGCGTGGGGCCTTCCCGGGCCAATGCTGTTGGTGGGGGGGGGGCGGCGAGAGCAGGCTGAGAGCTTGGTAGACACACATGTGGCGGGACAGGGACACCCCGCCCCCCAGGCCCCCGCTGAGCGTCACCGGCTGGCTCACCTCTGCCTTAGAGCACAGACCTAGCTGTGATCCCGGGCAGGGGGTGCCTGTTAACGACTGACAGCAGGGGCGGGACAGGGGCGGAGACAGGTGTGCATGTTAATGACTGACAGCAGGGGCGGGACAGGCGGAGACAGGTGTGCCTGTTAATGACTGACAGCAGGGGCGGGACAAGCGGAGACAGGTGACTGCCTTCAGCTGACACCTGATGCTCTAAGTCGCCTCCTGCTCGGTCCTCACTCACGCCCAGCGGGAGCCTTGTCGCTGGTCAGAGCTGAGCTGAGAGCCAGCCGAGAGCCTGACAGGACACGTGCCGGCCTCGGGCAGCGGGAAGGACCCCGACGTGGCGTCCACAGGGTGCTAGTCAGAGGCCAGACTTAAGCCCCGCCCCCCGTGCACGTCGGAACAGGCTTTAGTCCTCCCCTGAGATCGCCCCGGCATGAGGCCCTCGGACCCGAGTGTACCCCGAAGCCCCGCTGAGAAACACGGGGCGGGGGCCCGCACTTGGCCACGGAGCCGCCTGTCCCCTCTCACAGCCTCGGCCTGACTCCGAGCCTTCCATCTGACAGTTCCCACCCCGGACATCCCACTCGGCTCTCCCCGCCCGCTCCTAGGCCGTAGCTCCCACGCACCCTCCACACCGCCCTGGCCCTGGCCACGGTGACTGCGCGAAAGCAGGATGGTGGGCAGCAGCTGCAGTGCCCCCCAGACCACCCTCAGCTTGGCATGTGCCCATTTCCACTCGGCCCGGCCACCCCCAGAGCCGCGAAACAGGGTCTAAAGCTGAGATGGCGCCTCAGCAAGTGATGAGTGACTGAGTGAGTGAGTGAGTGAATGAACAAAACAATGAATGAGCCAGGGGAGGGAGGAGGGAGGGAGGAAGGAGGAAGGGAGGGAGGAAGGAGGAAGGAAGGAGGAGGGGAGGGAGGAATGGAGGGAGGAAGGAGGGGAGGGAGGAGGGAGGGAAGGAGGGAGGGAAGGAAGGAGGAAGGGGTGGATGGGTGGATGGATGGACGGATGGATGCGGTGCCCCCGACAGAACTGCGCTCTCCCCCTTAGCCCTCGCGGAGAAGTTCAAGCTGGACCTCAGCCCCGAGGAGGGCCAGCAGCTGACGGTGAAGTACGACCTCAAGGACAGCGGGCGCTTTGCCTACTGCGACTTCCTGCAGAGCTGCGTGCTGCGGCTGCGCGCCACAGAGACCTCGCTGCTGCAGAGGATGAGGGTCCAGAACGCAGACAAGATGGTACGGGCCGGCCCGGGGCGCGCGGGGCCGGGGCAACAGGCTGCTCAGCTCAGCACGGGGTTGCCCCCTCACTGCCCGTAAAGGTGGGTGCAGCGATCAGAGGCTGCAGGGGGCGGGTGCCAGCGAGGACCCGCCTCCCGGGTGTGGCCACCTCGCTGCCGCCCGGGCCCCGCGCACACTTCCTCTGCACACCCGCCTGCAGGTCACGCCAGACAGTGTGCGTGCATCCCGTGTCCTGTAATGTAAACGTGCACACGTGTGATGTGTGTGGACACGTGTGCCCATGCACCTGTCAGGCAATCCTTCGTTACCCCATGTCCCCATTCCTTAAGGCCTGTCCAGACCGGCCGTTGTCAGGGGAGCGGATAGCCACTGGGTCTGGCCAGTGGGCCCGCAGCCAGTGCCTGGAACGCAGGGAGCTCGTTCGGGCGGGGGCGGGGGGAGGAGCTGGAGCGGAAGGGGGAGAGCTGGAGCGGGAGGGGGAGCTGAGCAGAAGGGGGAGCTGTGCGGGGGGAGCTGTGCGGGGGGAGCCGTGCGGGGGGGAGCCGTGCGGGGGGAGCTGTGCGGGGGGCGGGGGGGGGAGTGCCACGGGAGACCAGTCTGCCGGCCTGCACTGGGCTGAGCCAGGAGTGTGGCTGCTGCCTGGTCGCCCCCAAATGAACCCGTCGCGGGGTGGGCACTGTCTCATCACCTGCAGCCACCCCTTTCTATGACAAAACGGTGCCTGTGTACCCACAGGGGAACCCGCACTGCGACCCTCTGTCCTCACCCTGTCCTGGAGCTGGCGGGTGTCTGGGTCCTCCCTCCGGGCATAGGAGGGTTGGGGGGAGGGCATGGCCCCTGCTGGGCGCAAACGGCCCAGTCAGCCCCGACCCCTCCTCCCAGCCTCTCTGAGCCTCGTTTGCCAGTCCGTGAAATGGGGATGGGGAGACCCGCCTCCTCCCGGCGTGAGGGGGGGGAGGGCGGGGGGTAGAAATGGAATGGTGTTTCGACAGCCCCCCCAGAGCGTGGTGACAGCGGGATGGCGGCCAGCCGGTATTTAGAGTTCCGCTCCATTCTGGCCGGGAGCCAGCCTGGGGGCCGCGCAGGGAGCCGGAAGGGGGTGCAGGGAACGCTGTGGTGCAGGGAGGGGGGCAGCACAGGGAAGGGGTGCACAGGGAGCCGGGAGGGAGTAAGGGAGCCGGAAGAGGGTGCAGGGAGGGGGGCGGCTCAGGGCAGGGTGGGGGGCGCACAGGGAGCCGGGAGGGAGTAAGGGAGCCGGAATGGGTGCAGGGAGGGGTGCGGCTCAGGGCATGGACCTTCCCACCCAGCGCCCCTCTCACCTGGCGGTTTCCTTCTCTTTCCAGAAAGAGCCGGGGGCCGCGTCCTCGTCCTTCTACTCGGCGCTGCTGCGCATCCAGCCCAAGATCATGCACTGCTGGCGGCCCATGCGCCGCACCTTCAAGTCCTACGACGAGGCGGGCACGGGCTTCGTGGGGGTGACCGACTTCCGCAAGGTGGGCCCGCCGGGCCTCCTCTGAGCGGGAAGCAGGAAGGCCGCGTGGGAGCCGCTCCCCCAGACCCCGCCCGGGTACTCCTGTTCCCAAGGGCACAGCGCCCTCCCTCACCCACCGGCCCCAGGCGCTCCCCCGAAGGCCTCTACACCCCCCTGGGGGCACCCCTCAGTGCCCACCAGAGCCAGCTGCCTCTGGCCGCACCCGGGCCTGCCCCTGGCCTCTGTGGGGGCCCCGGGCCGACCTGCTCACAGGCCCCCCAGGACAGAATCGGAGGGGCTGAGCGAGGTCCCGGCTGTGGCCGCTCAGAGGCCGGCAGCCAGCCCTGCCTCGTGGGAGCCCCGCGCCCCCAGCTGCCTCCACAGGCAGCACGCTCACCCCCACAGCAGGGTCTGCTGAGCAGTGCCCTCCACTGTCTGACTGTGGTGCCTTAATGCCCTCAGGGGAGAACGTGGGGAGAGAAGGAGAGGGAAGAGGGAGGGGGAAGCCTGCAGGAGATCCTGGAGGGGAGGGCACATGGAGGGGGGAGCGCACTGGAGGGAGGACACACTGGAGGAGGGAGGACACACTAGAGGGAGGACACACTGGAGGGAGGACACACTGGAGGGGGAGGACACACTGGAGGAGGGAGGACACACTAGAGGGAGGACACACTGGAGGGAGGACACACTGGAGGGGGAGGACACACTGGAGGAGGGAGGACACACTAGAGGGAGGACACACTGGAGGGAGGACACACTGGAGGGGGAGGACACACTGGAGGAGGGAGGACACACTGGAGGGAGGACACACTGGAGGGAAGACACACTGGAGGAGGGAGAACACACTGGAGGGGGGAGGACACACTGGAGGGGGGAGGACACACTGGAGGGAGGACACACTGGAGGAGGGAGGACACACTAGAGGGGGGCACACTGAAGGGAGGACACACTGGAGGAGGGAGGACACACTGGAGGAGGGAGGACACACTGGAGGGGTAGGACACACTGGAGGAGGGAGGACACACTAGAGGGGGGAGGACACACTGGAGGAGGGAGGACATACTGGAGGGGGGAGAACACACTGGAGGGAGGACACACTGGAGGATGGGGGCACACTGCAGGCAGGGCCCGGGCACTCGCCCACCCACAGCTGCCCCCGCAGGTGCTGCGGCAGTACAGCATCAACCTGTCGGAGGAGGAGTTCTTCCACATCCTGGAGTACTACGACAAGTCGCTGTCCTCCCGCCTCTCCTACAACGACTTCCTGCGTGCCTTCCTGCAGTAGCGCCCGCCCCCGGAGCTGGCCGCCGCGACCCCCCGACGCGCTGTCAGACTGTCGGGCGGTCGCCAGGAACCAACAGCCCCCCGAGCGGGCGTCCTCGTGGCCAGCGGCTCCCCACTGCCTCCGTCCCAGCCAGGGACGGCTCTCCGGCGGCCACGTGGCCCGGCCTCAGCGCCCCTCTCTCGTCTGAGCAAATAAAGTGTTACCTCTGCAGAAGGCTCTGAGGCTTTGAAAGACCCCCCTTTCCCGCCCCCCTCCCTGCACTCCCCCCACCCCTGTGCTGGAGCTCCCATTCCTGAGAGCCAGTAGGGGCCGGGGACACAGGTTCCCTCCCCCTCCAGCCCCAGCAATTCCTAGTCCTGGCCGGCCCTGCCCCTCTGCCCACCTGCCCTGTCCCTCCCCCACACCTGCCCCTCTGCTCACCTGTCCCATCCCTGCCCCACACCTGCCCCTCTGCCCACCTGCCCTGTCCCTGCCCCACACCTGCCCCTCTGCTCACCTGTCCCATCCCTGCCCCACACCTGCCCCTCTGCCCACCTGCCCTGTCCCTCCCCCACACCTGCCCCTCTGCTCACCTGTCCCATCCCTGCCCCACACCTGCCCCTCTGCCCACCTGTCCCTGTCCCTGCCCCACACCTGCCCCTCTGCCCACCTGCCCTGTCCCTACCCCACACCTGCCCCTCTGCCCACCTGCCCTGTCCCTCCCCCACACCTGCTCCTCTGCCCACCTGCCCCTCCCCTTCCAGTCCTCCCCTCCCTCTCTGCCCCTCCTCCCTCCTCCCCCACTTCTCCCCCTCCTCCACTCCTCCCCTCCTTCTCCTTCTCCCTCCCCCTCCTCCCTCTCTCCCTCCTCCACTCCTACCCCCTTCTGCACCCCTGCTCGGTCACGTGGCCAGTGCCTGAGGGGGCGGAGGTCTCCGGTGAGGGACAGGCCCCCGCAGGGCGTTGAGAGCTCGGTTGACCCTGTGGCACCTGCTCTCCCTCCGTGGGCACCTCTCTGGGGTCCGCTGGCTGCAGCGTGAGATCTGCTCTGGGCCGGACTGTGTGGTGCGAGGCCTCCCAAGGTGGTGCGGGAATAAAGGCGGCCCCAGTGCCCCCAGTGCCCCCACCACCGGAGAGCAGAGCGCCCGGCCCGGGCTGGGCAGTGCCGGCGGCTTCTCCCCTCCTGCGGCGCCAGCGGGTTCTCGGGAAGCAGGCGTCAGAGTGCTGGTCCTGAGGGCACCGGGCCCTGCTGGCCACGCCAGCCCCCTCTGCCCACCAGCCACAGCCCTGGCTCCGTGCTGACAGGGAGAGACCTGTGGGGGGTGGTGGGGGGCGGCCTGTGGAGGGTGAGGGGGGGAAGCAGCTCCTTGCTCCTGTCTCCCAGCCCCGCCCCCCAGCCTGGCAGGGCCATCATGAGGAGGCCGAGGGGCAGGGCAGGAGGCAGGGACCTCAGCCCAGCAGCTCCTTGCTCAGGGGGAACGCCCAGGCCTGTGAAGCCTGCCTCCCCGGACCCCCTGTCTCCGCATCTGACAGATGGACCCCCACTGCCTGCCCTCCTGGGGGCACCATCCCCAGGCCCAGCCAGCACCTCTGAGCCTGGCCTGGCCACACACGCCTGCTACGGGAGGCACAATGGGAAGAGAGGAGGGTTGGGGGGCCGTCATCTCTGGGAGCCTGAGGAGCCCCAGCCCTAAGCTTAGAGCCAGAGTCAGAGCCCCGGAGAGGATTTGAGGAGGGGGCTGAGGAGGGGCCCAGGGGCGGGCGTTGCTGGCCGCAGCACTCTGCTCCCAGGTGGCACGGCACGGCCACCCCTCCTCCCCGTACCCGGGCCCTGTGCCCAATCGGGTGAAGACGAAAAACAGGATAGAGAGAGCGCCTTGGGCAGACTCAGCAGTAGACTCGGCACAAGGAAAGATCGTGAGTTTGAAGGCAACACGTGCACAGATTGCAACGCAGAGGGAAAAACTGGGGGAAATTCTGTAATTAGCCAAATATCCCTCAAAACGAAGGAGAAACACTCCTGTCGAATGGCTTTATAGGAAACTCGGAGGTGGGAGGATGGAGGTCATCTGGTCTCCAACAGCAAGAGAGAGAGAAACGGACGCAGCCTCAGCCCGGAGTGCAGGCGGGCACACCGCGCACAGGGAAAACGGGCATCCCAGGAGGGGAGGGAAACGCCTGGAAGAAAAACGAAGCTCCATCTCCAAGGTCAGTGTCCTCTCAGGGGGTCAATCCCGAGACCCCCGGCCAGACCCGTCCCGTCACAGTCGCCCCAAAAGATGCACCAGAGGCAGCTGTGTCGGCTCAGCACCAATTCCTAAGAAAAACCGCCACAAACTGGGAACACAAAGGCACCTCCTTAACGGGATCGAACACACAGACACCCAAAGCTGACACGGCAGTGAACGTTGAGGGGGTGACGGCTTTCCCCGAAGACTCGAACCCAGGCCAGCAGGGCCCGCCCCCGCTGTGAGCGTCGTCACGCTGACCGGCGACCCGTGCGATAAGGCGAGAAAAGTGGGAACGGGGCAGCCACCCCCCTAGGACATGCCAAAGGCCCCTCCGCCAACGCGCCGTTCGAGGACAACATGGGACAGAGGGTGGCATGCCTGTGTCCGCAGGACAGCCGAATGTGACGCTGGACACACAGCGATGTACGGGGACCAGCACCTCGGTGTAAACTGACAGACTGCACAGTCTCTGGTGAAAACGCGAGCGTGGAGAGACATCGGGGGTTTAGACACGCGGAGGGCGGGGCGGGTTGCGTGCATCACGAGACCCGACGTTCTAAAAATACCACTCCACCCTCCTCCCGTCCGCACACGCGATGAGCCGCCTCAGAGCTCGGCGGGATTCGTGTGTCCAGGGCCCTTAAAGACGTGTGGGCAAAGGTCACCCTGGGGTCACGGTCCCACCTGTTGCCAGGCACTGGGAGCTTCCCGCCCCGGTGACTTCCTGTGCTTGGCCCCTCCGCCTCGTTCTGCTCGGGTGTGTCTAACCGCCTACCACCACCTCCCCCCGCCCCCCGCCCCCGAGGGTCTGCGGCTGGTCATGAGGTGTAGACCGCCTGACCTTTGTGCCCTTCAGAGAACACTCAGGCCTGTTGCGTTGCAGCTCCAGGCCCAGGTAGGCGGAGCCACGCCTGACCCCACACCAGCTGCCCTGAGCCCTGAGCCCTGCCCCGATGCCACCCAATCCGCAGTGGAGAGCTGGCCCCTGAAAGGAAACAGCTGCCAAATATTCTACTGAGATCTTTCCCTGGGACCCCCCTAAAGTCACCCTTGGACCCTGAGGGCCCGGGCAGAGTGGCTCAGGGGTTGAGAGTTGGCCTGTGAACCAGGTCAGGGTTAGATCCCCGGGCAGGGCACAGGCCTGGGTTGTGGGCGCATGCCCAGTGTGGGGCGTGTAGGAGGCAGCCGATCAGTGACTCATCACTGTCTTCTCCGTTCCGCTCTGAAATCAATAAAAAGAAATATTTTTTAAAAACCTTCCTGCATATCCCACGGGCACAACGCCCCTCCTCAAGTCTGCTCTTCCCGCTCCCGTGCTCCACCTCCATGCTGGCAGCCAAGATCCGTTGCCATCTTAGCTCTCCCTCACCCCATCCAACACCCCACATCCATTCCGCATCAATCTACCTCCCAACCCTGTCAGCAGCACTACTGCCATCTCCCTAGTCCAAGCCAGGCCCGTGGGAGGTGCTCAGTGAGTGTGAGTGAATGAATGGATCCATGGACAGATGGATGGATAGGTCAATAGGTAAGTGGATGGATGAGTAGATGGATGGTGGATGGATGGATGGATGGATGAATGGATGGATGGATGGATGGATAGGTGAATGGATGGTGAATGGATGGATGAATGAATGGATGGATGGGTGGATGGATGGATGGATAGTGGATGAATGGATGTATGGATGATGGATGGATGGATGGATGGATGGATGGATGGATAGTGGATGGATGGATGGATAGTGGATAGATGGATGGAAAGGTGGATGGATGGTGGATGGATGCATGGATAGTGGATGAATGGATGTATGGATGATGGATGGATGGATCGTGGATGGATGGATGGATGGATGGATGGATAGTGGATGGATGGATGGATGGATGATGGAAGAATAGGTGGATGGATGGATGGGTGGATGGATAGTGGATGGATGGATGGATGGATGATGGATGGAAGAATTGGATGGATGGATGGGCCAATGGGTAGGTCAATGGGTGTATTGATGAATCAATGGATGATTGAAAGTGGCAGGATTTTTGCAGCTTAGGGAGCTTTGGGCCTGGAGTCACGATACCTGCCAGTGCTTTTGTTGGGCACCTGGACCCCTAGGCTGGCAAAGGTGAGGTCACACACGCTACCACCTGGAAGGTATTTGAACACAACAGGGCACAGACCTGCCCCTGCCAACCACCTCTGAGACCCCCAACCCCAGGACGCTGGAGTGAGCAGAAGGGTACCGGTCACTGACCGTGGGAGGAAGGTCCCGGACCCAGGACCCACGGGGCGACGCTGCGCCTGCCCCACACGCCTCACACCACGCAGACACACAGGGAGAGGCGCCAGGCGGATTTCTCTCTCTTTTTACAAAGACTTTATTGTCTGACATGCTCGACAGAAAGTTACACCACAATCAAGGAATGCCAAAACGGTTGAGGAGCACGCGGTCGGCTCTCGTACCTCAAGGACTTTCAATGAATGTTCTCTTAAAGTAACAGCTGCCTTCGTAGCTTTTCTTCTTCACATAAAAATACACCATATTCTGAAGCTACCTCAGGGAATTGTTTAAGTTTACAGATCTTGGTCCACATAGAAATGCAGTAGAGGCGACTGAAGGTCTTGTGTCCCCCACCCCCACCCCCAACTCTGCGTCTGGGGCACCCCTGGGGCCTTGTAACCGCCCCCCCAGCCAGCAGGAACCCCTGGGGCCAAACAGGGCTCCTGAAGGCCGGCCCCCCAAAGAGCGAAGCCGGCCGGGGCCGGCGGAGTGGCCACACCACACCCCCTCTCCCCCTGGTGCTGCCCCGAGCCCCACAGGAGCCCCGCGAGCAGGAAGGAATCGGGGTCTTGGAGGGGGGAGGGCCTGGGTGTGGGGCTCCAGGGCTGCGGGGCGCCGCGAGCAATGAACCAGACAGGTCCGAATGGGACCACAGTTACAAAAACCAGGCTCTCGGGCACGCCTGGCCGTGCGGGGCGGAGCGCTGGTAGAGGAGACGGCAAGGCTCAGACGCTGCCTCTGCCCCTTTGAGCTGTGCACCCTCAGGCCAGGGACCCAGCCTCTCTGGTCTTTATCTTCGTCTCTAAACTGGGCCCGCAGCGCCCGGCTGGCAGGCCGGACAGGATGAAATGGACGTACCAGCGAAGACTCATTCCATGCCGGTTCCGGGCTGGGCCTCGGGGGAGGTAGCCGGTCCCTCCCCTCGGGGGCACAACTTAAGGGGGTGACCAAAAACCTCGGCGAGGACGGTAACAAGTACCATTGTAACGCAATGTTTTTAAAAATCAAAGTTGATGCAGAAACATCCATGATGAACGAAACGGCCAAATCATAAATGAAGACGAAGGCTGACGCTGACGCTGCCCTCGGCCACCCTGCCTCCCTCGCCGCTCCCCGCCAGGCCCTGCTGGCTGCCCCTCCCCAGAGACTCAGCCCACCGCCCGGGTCCCGATTTAAAAGAAAAGGGAGGCCCCTGGGCCTGTGCTGTCACTGTGTCACCCCCCGTTACGGGCCAACTGGCGCTGGGGTGAGGTCTGTGACCCATTCGCCATCCTCAGCCCTGGGCGCGCCAGGTGGAGTCCAAACAGTGTGAGGGAAACCCCTCGGAGGGTGGGGCCCATTCAGGACAGACATGAGAAGCATGGGACCCGCTCACCAGGAGGGGTGTGCATGTGCGTGCATGCGTGTGCGTGGTGCACGCCAGCCTGAGCACATGCGTGGCAGGGTGGCCTCGGCCTGCAGGCCCCCCTGGGCCCAGGCCTTGTCCATGGCTTGGGAAGCCTGCAGCGGGTCCCGGGCTCATCCTGTAGAACCAACCCCCAGGTCATCCAGGCTCCCAGCGAGAGAGTGCCAGCAGAGACGCCCGCAGGAGAGAACGGGAACCCCACGGGCCAGGCCGGGGTGCAGGCTCCAGGGCAGTGGCGTTCCTGAGAAGTCCCGGACAATCCCTCGGACCCTGCCCAACAGGTGCCTCCTCTGCAGCCTGGGAGGAGAGGAGGGCTGTGGTACTGACTACAGCCCTCCTCCCCGCCCCAGCCCTGGGGCTTGGCCAGAGGGAGACTTTGTGCAAGAACTTCCGAACTCTGTCCGGGACAGCAGCTTCCTGCGCCGGGAAGCCACCCCCCGCCACGACAGGCCACCGCCCAGTAGGTCCTTCACCGACATATACACGGGATGTCCACGCAGGAGACGGCGATGAACACAGAACCCGAAGACCCACGGGGTCCCCGCTCCAGGCGACAGAGGCGGAGGAGTCCAGGGTGAGATGCTTCAGTCCAAGGCCTCAGCGCACCTGCTGTGCTGGTCCCCGCGGCCGGATGGGTGGTCTGCAGGGAAGGGGGCGGCGGGCTCCGTGCTCTCAGCCGGGCGCATGCCGCGGCTGCGGTGGGAGGGCTGCGACGGGGCAGTCAGGAGTTCCGGGGAGTGGGCAGGTCGATGACTATGGGTGGGTTCACAGGCTGGTAGTTCACGGTGCACACGGACGCATTCACGTAGGTCGTGGTCCCGTCCGCCATGACACCGTACCCTGGAAAGCAAGCACACCCCTGTCAAGGCTGAGGGGTAGGGCAGAGGCTCGGAGCAGCAAGGGCGGTCTGGTGAGGGCAGCAGTCAGGGGCGCTCGGCCACCATGGGCTGAGTGTGTCTGGGGCAAACTCCTGAAACGCTCAACTTAGTCTCTTCATCAATAAACACAGAGGACAATGACAGACGCTCTTCCCAAGGCTGCTGTGAGGGCCAACTGAGATAAGCCACACAGGGTGCGCGGCTCAGAGCCTGGAGAGCACACAGTGAGACATCAGCATTGACATCACCATCATCACCATCACCATCATCATCATCACCACCATCACCATCACCACCACCATCATCACCATCACCACCACCATCATCACCACCGCCATCACCACCATCATCACTATCATATCACCATCATCACAACCATCACCACCATCACATTATCACCATCATCATCATTACCATCATCACCATCATCACCACCATCATCACCACCACCACCACCACCATCACCATCACCATCATCACCATCACCATCATCACCATCACCACCATCACCACCACCACCATCACCACCATCACTACCACCACCATCACACCATCACTATCATTACCATCACCACCACCATCACCACCAACACCATCATCACCATCATCACCACCAACACCATCATCACCATCACCACCACCACCATCACCACCACCACCACCACCATCATCACCATCATCATCACCACCACCACCATCATCACCATCATCACCACCATCACCACCACCACCATCATCATCACCACCACCACCACCACCATCACCACCATCACTACCACCACCATCACACCATCACTATCATTACCATCACCACCACCATCATCACCACCACCACCACCACCATCACCACCACCACCACCACCATCACCATCACCACCACCACCATCACCATCACCACCATCATCATCACCACCACCACCACCACCATCATCACCATCATCATCACCACCACCACCACCATCACCATCATCACCACCATCATCACCACCATCATCACTATCACCATCACCACAATCACCGTGATCAGCACCACCATCACCATCATCACCACCATCATCACCATCATCATCACCACCATCACCACCATCATCACCACCATCACCATCACCACCACCATCACCATCACCACCACCATCATCACCATCATCATTACCATCATCATCACCATCATCACCATCGCCATCACCACCACCATCATCACTATGACCACCAGCAGCAGCACCACCATCACCACCACCACCAACGGGCCACTAGCTCTAGCAGAGAAATCAGCGAGGCGGTCGCTAGGTTAAGGGGACGAGACGGCCTTCGAAGAGCCAGGGAGGAGCCCGGTACGCGGTCCCCGCCGCCCCCACGCTGACCTTCGTGGATGTGGCCGAAGACGTGCAGCCGCGGCTGGACGCGCCTCTGCACCGTGTTGAGCAGCTCCACGCAGCCCACCCGCTGCATCTTCTTGGGGACCCAGTCCAGGAAGCCTGTGGGGACAGCGGGAGGCTGACGGCTCGCTCACCCAGACCCAGGCAGCAGCCTTCGCCACCTCGGAGACCGGGCTTCTGCACGCACAGGCCTGGCGCGGCCCTGCGCCCCGCACGCTCTCCCGCCAGGCCCACCCCGCTGGCCACACACCGCCCCGCATCCAGGAGCCCAGCGTCCAGGCGGGGGTGGGGGGGCGCGCGGGAGTGCTTGACCTGACCCTTCATGCTCAACGTCGCCCCAAGGGGGCAACCTCGGGGCAGAGACCAGCAAACTGAAGCCTGAGGGGGCAGGAGAGGCCAGGGCACGCGATGCCAGCCGCGGAGAGCACCCGGGAGCAAGACTTCCGCGTCGAAAACGTTCTAAACGAACATCACTAAAGCATGGGAACGAGCTGGCTTCCACGCCCGCCTCCCGCAGCGCCCATATGGCGGCTGCCGGCTAGGCTCACGCGCTCACAGACAAAGCCGCGCTGATTGCTCCAGACGGCGCCCGGCCGGCCCCGTTTGGGTGGGCACGACGGGTTTCCTCCTGCTGGGGGCGGGGGCACACGGTCCCTCGACTCAATCAGGCAGACGGCAACATGCGTCGCCTTGAAGATGAGACAGACAGAGAGGGAGCGAAAGGGGGGAGGAGGAGGAGGGCGGGGAGGAAGCAGAGAGGAGGCGGCGGGACGGGGCAGCGAGCGGGCCTGGGCAGACGCCGGGGTTCGGGTCCTGGGGTCTGCGGCCCGCTGGCCGTGTGGGCTGGGACGAGGCGGGTAGCCTCCCTGCGCTTCGGTTTCAATCAGCGACGCATCCACAGGCCGCTGGGCTGGGCACACCGGCGCCCCACAACAGGAGCTGGGGGTGTGTGTGAAGGGGGTGAGGGGAGACATCCGGGGAGCAGGACCCCCGAAGACACTGGACAGATGGACTGAGGGGGGGAGGGAGGGAGGGAGGGACGGAGGGAGGAAGGATACCAACCTGCCCCAGAGCCTCACTACAGCGCCCGACACGGTGGGTGTGATCAGCAGGCTCTCCGGGGGCACACAGCCCGGGTTACAATCTGTGTCGCCCCGAAACCCTACCAGGCCCTGGGACTTGGGGCTCCTCCATTTGAAAATGGAGGCAGCAAAGCCTTCCTCTCAGCACTCTGCGGGCTCTGGCTGGGCGCCTGGCACACAGTAGGGCAGCTCCTTCCCGCAGGGGTGTGTGAGCCAATGACTCCTGCTGCCCTGGGCCCCTGCCACCTGGGACGCCCCTCTCCCTCCCTCCCCTGGTTCCCCCAGACCCCACCCTGTGGTCCCCTCCTCCACAGGCCCCAGCCCCGCTGCCAGCTCTGCCTCCGCCTCCGCCCTCCGCAGCCCGGACCCTGAGCGTGTCCGCTGGGCCGGCCGCCCTGGCCACAGCTCTGCACCCGGTGAGCCCCAGGGCCAGCGTCGCCCAGCCCACCCTGGCCCCGAGCACCGAGGGAGGGGTGCAGGTTCAGCAGAGGCTGTGGTGGGAGGAAGAAGCTGGTCTGGGCTGAACTGCAGGAATCTGAACGTCATGGTGAGGGGCTGCGGGAGCCACAGAGGGTGACGGGGGGACAGCATGGCACACCCCGCAGCGCAGAACGCCCTCCTGCTGGTGTGAGGACAGGGGAGTGGAAGGGGCAGGACTTGGAGCTGCGGACCGGGGAGGAGGCCGGAGGTCGTCAGAGAGCCGCTGGGAGGGCAGAGGGGAGAGAAGAGGGAACGGCCGGGCAGTCTGGAGGGTCAACGGGACAAGCTGAGGGGCGGGAAGGGGGCCAGGTGAGGAGGGGTGGGTTCCAGAGGCAGGGAGCCTGTTGGGTGGACAGGGAGGCTCCCAGGTGTCTGACAGGTGAGGGTGCACGAGATGAGCCCGTGGGAGTGGCCCTGGGTGCTGAGTGCCCAGGACTCAGAGCTACCTTCTGACTCTGGCACACAGTAGGGCAGCTCCTTCCTGTGTAACAGGAAGCTCCAGCTGCCACATGTGTAACACAGCCTGGGGCTGGGGGTGGGGCTGGAGCTGGGGCTGGGCTGGGGCTGAGCTGGGGCTGGGGGGGAGGCTGGGCTGGGGCTGTCGGGGGCTGGGCTGGGGCTGGGCTGGGGCTGGGGGGGGCTGGGGCTGGCGGGGGGGGCTGGGCTGGCTGACTCTTACCCAGAGGGGGTCCGTGGGTTACAAGGACGTCCACGCCTTCGGGGATGAGGTTCCACTTCTCCAGCAGGGCTTGTCCTCGGGGGAGGTTGAAGCCCCAGCCGTAAAACCAGGGCTGCCTGGGGGGAAGAGAGGGTTCAGAGCGGGGGTGAGGTTGGGGGGGCCGGGAGGGAGCAGGCGGGGTTGGGGGGGAAGGTGGGTTCCCCCGGTGGCTGGCGCAGAGCACTTACAACAGGAAAACACGGAAGTTGAAAAAATTGGCTTTTTGCCCAAGATCTTTCTCGCTCAAACCTAAGGAAACGCCCGAGAGCCCCGGCCCCAGGTGGTGTCGCTGGGAGGCCCCAGGTCCAGGCAGGGCCCCCAGCGCTGCCTCAGGGACTGAACCCCGACTGCCGCCCCACAGGGCCTAGACGCCTGCGGTCCCCCTCGCCCGGCGGAGTGTGGGTGCCCGGTCCCCCTCGCCCGGCGGAGTGTGGGTGCCCGGTCCCCTCGCCCGGCGGAGTGTGGGTGCCCGGTCCCCTCGCCCGGCGGAGTGTGGGTGCCCGGTCCCCCTCGCCCGGCGGTGTGGGTGCCCGGTCCCCCTCGCCCGGCGGAGTGTGGGTGCCCGGTCCCCCTCGCCCGGCGGAGTGTGGGTGCCCGGTCCCCCTCGTCCGGCGGAGTGTGGGTGCCCGGTCCCCCTCGCCCGGCGGAGTGTGGGTGCCCGGTCCCCCTCGCCCGGCGGAGTGTGGGTGCCCGGTCCCCCTCGCCCGGCGGAGTGTGGGTGCCCGGTCCCCCTCGTCCGGCGGAGTGTGGGTGCCCGGTCCCCCTCGCCCGGCGGTGTGGGTGCCCGGTCCCCTCGCCCGGCGGAGTGTGGGTGCCCGGTCCCCTCGCCCGGCGGAGTGGGTGCCCGGTCCCGCCCCCGGGGGCGCCCCCATCCCCGCGGGGAGCCGAGGACGAGAGTCCGTGTAGAAACGGGAGCTGCTGCCCTGGGTGCTGTGCAGGGGCGGCCGGAGCTCGGGGCCCAGGAGAGCCCCAGCCCCCCACTGGGCTTCCGGTTCCGGTTCCGGTTCCGGTTCCGGTTCCGGTTCCGGGGCCGGGGAAGCCGCTGGAACTGGGTTTTCACGGACAACAGAGCCCTCAGGGTCACCCTGAGGGTGAGGAGTCATTAGATCTCCCCGGACAGCACCGGGAAGGGGGGCATCTGAGCGGCGAAACTCCACCCACAGAGCGGGGAGCCTCCGGCCCGCTGAGCCCGGCTGACGTTTCGGCCCCGACGGGGACACTCAGGGCCCGCTGGCCGCCCGGGCACCGCTGCGGGCAGCCCCTCGGCCACACCAGGGCCCTGGACCCCCCCCCCCCCCCCGTGCGGGAGCCGTGTTCTGAGGGGCCTTCCAAACACAGGACCCCGTCTTCCAAAACCGCCCCAACACTCACCCGGGACAGCCGTCAGCGGGAGGGGGCTGTCGGGAGCCAGGCCGGGGCCTCTGAGAGGGACAGCGGGGGCGTCAGGGGCCCCCAGAGGTCCAGGGCTGAGCCACAGCCAGGCCTCCCCCGCCTCCCCTCGCCCAGCACCGTGACCCTCCGGGGTGCCTCCCCCGGAGACCACCTGCCGGGCTTTGGAAACATCCCCTCAGGCCCGGGGCTGGAGGCCACCTGCCCTCAGAGACGCCCGGGGGGGCCCAGGCAGAGCCCCAGAGGAAGGTCCCCCGGGCAGGACTCAGACTGCAGCCCCTGCGCCCGCCTCCCTCCCGCCCCTCCCCACCCCTCCCCCCACACCTCCCTCCTTACCCCCTCCCCCCACACCTCCCTCCCCGCTCCTCCCCCCACACCTCCCTCCCCGCTCCTCCCCCCACACCTCCCTCCTTACCCCCTCCCCCCACACCTCCCTCCCCGCCCCTCCCCCCACACCTCCCTCCTTACCCCCTCCCCCACACCTCCCTCCCCACCACCCCCCCACCTCCCTCCCCACCCCTCCCCCCACCCCTCCCTTTCCACCCCTCCCCCACCCCTCCCTCCTTACCCCCTCCCCCCTGCCTCCCTCCTTACCCCCTCCCCCACCCCTCCCTCCTTACCCCCTCCCCCCACACCTCCCTCCCCGCCCCTCCCCCACGCCTGTCCTCGGGGCCACCAGATCCACGGGCTGCGGGCAGCACTGGTGGGGGCAGGGTGCTGTCCCCTCTCAGGGGCGGAAAGGGCACAGAAGGTGACCCCACACCTCCTGGTTCTGCTCTCGGTCCGCCCTTCACCTCTCCCAGCCGGTCAAGTGCCCCTGACCGCACCCCTGAGGGCAGGAGGGTCCTGGCCCGAGGCTGACAAGGGGGAGGGTCTTAGAGGGCTGAGTGGCACCTCCGCTGTGTGCCCCCCGCCCGACTCGGCTCTGTCCATGGGAGGCCACGTCCTGGCTTTTATTGGAGCTGGGGGTGCAGGACGGTCAACCCCCCAGGAAAGTGCCCAGCGAGCCCTTCCCCAAGCCAGCTGCTGCCAGGAGCCCCCTCCTGGGGCTTGAACCCCCCTCCAGGGGCCAGGACCCTCCTCCTGGGGCCGGGACCCCCCTCCAGGGGCCAGAAACCCCTCCTGGGGCCAGAAACCCCTCCTGGGGCCAGGACCCTCCTCCTGGGGCCGGGAGCCCCTCCTGGGGCCAGGAGCCCCTCGGGGGGTTGAGCCCTTTCTCAAGGGCGACGGGGGGGCCAGGAGGGACAGACCCTTCAGCTGGCCTCACGAGGCAGGAAGGGCCCTGTCCCTCCTGTGGGGTGTCTGCCCAGGTGTCTGCCCGGGAAGGAGACGAGGGGGCCCATCCTCACTGAGTCGGGCCCGCCCCAGCCCACACCCAGGGCAGTCTGCGTCCGCACACTCGGGCATCGCCCACAAGGCCCTTCGGGCCAGAGGTTGCCCATGGTCAGGGGCTCCTGGGCCAAGGCTGCCTGGGGTCCCAGCGGGGAACAGGGCTCACCCCCCCCCCCCCCGGCACAGCAGTGGGACCCGCCGCCCTCGCTGCGCCCACCCCGGGCAGCCCTGGCCCAGGAGCCACGGACGCCAGACCCGGTGCTGGGGCACAGGAGTCGTGTCCGAGTGTCCGACCAGCCCGGCGCCCGGCCCCGCCCGGCCCGAGGCCCGAGGCCACCGAGTGCGGACCCACCGGGGGGGGGGGGGGGGGGGGATCAGAACTCCGCTGAGCGGCGGAGGCGGCTTTACGCCCGAATTTCTGTCTCTCTCTCCAAAGGAGCGATCGGAATAATTTCCTTACAGAACGATAGTTGCCATGACAACCCGAACAAATCTCCCTTTTCTGAAACAGATGTCTCATTCGGTTGAAAATTAGAATGTGAGCAAACCCCTGGGAGAAATTAATTCAAACTCGAACAGAGCGCCGAGCACGATGTCATCTCTCGGCCAACGACCCTTCGCCGCGCCCCGACCCGCGAGGCCCCGGGGCCGGCTCTTCACGCCCATCAGCCAGCACCACGGCCTCCTCGGGCCAGCCGTGCACCCCCCGCCCCAGAGAGTCCGGGCCCGGCGGGGGCGCCTGTCTGGAGCACGGGGGGGGGCGCCCCTCCTCCGGGGCGGGGGGTGGCCAGAGGAGGCCCAGCACCTGTGGTGGGGGGCCCAGGGGCACACCCTGACGAGGGCCTGGTGACCAGGGAGTGCAGAGGGGGGCCCCCTCGGCAGGACACCAAGGGACACCCCTGCCCAGCCCCGCCCCCACCCGGGCAGGCGAAAGCCATCGCTGCCGGTTCACAGACACGGGGCGTCCCTGTGCTCCCAGAGGGTCAGTGTCCCGGTGAGCCGGTGACCGGGGGCAGAGCCGGGGCTGACCCGGCAGCAGATCCCAGAATGCGAGCTGGGACCAGGAGGCCACCCCTTCCTCAGCACCCCGCCCCGCGCCACCCCCGCCCGCTCGCCCGACGCCGCTGAGCCCCGGGGAGACCGGAACGGGCCCGAGGCCAGCAGGTGCGGAGGACACGGGACAAGGCCCGACCGGGGTTCCTGCTCCTGCCCCGCGCCCACGGCCCGCTGCACGGGGTGGGGGGGGACCCCGGGGGGGGGGCCAGGCCATAGGCGGCCCTGAGCCTCAGCCCTGCTGCCCCCTCGAGCCTGGCGGGCACTGGGCTGCTCCCTCCTCTCCTGAGGCTGCCCAGTGGCTCCGTCACCCACCGCTCACGGCTCCGGGGGCCATGCCCAGCTCACCCTTTGGGGCCCATCCACCACCCCCGCCCCCGCTCTCCCCCCACCCACTGCTTAGGCTCCCTCTGAGCCCCTCTCCCGTCTGCCCACAGCCCAGCCCTCCCACCTCCCCCGGGGCACCCCAGTCACCTCGGGGCCGCCTCCCCAGGAAGCCTCCCATCACTGCACCCCCAGTGCAGGGACCCTCCATTCCTGGGGGGCACGCCCAGGCCCTCCACGGGGAGGAGCGAGAAGGGCTCCAGAGGGTTTGTTCACGGTGCGTGTGAGTGAACGAGCAAACGGTGAAGCGACCACGGTGCTCTGCCTGGTGCTCGGGGGAGCGTCCCTCTCCTCTCTGCACCCTCTCCTCTCGGTACCCCCACAGCCTGGAGCCGCGGCGCCGGAGGCCCGCCTGCAGCCAGAGCCGGAACCGAGAACTGCCTCCCAGAGCGCCCGACCACCCTCCCAGGGCCTGCCCGGGGGAGCAGTGCCCATTTCCCAGGAGGGACGGTGCCCATTTCCCAGGAGGCTCAGAGGCGAACCCGGGGCCCAGGATGCTCACGCCCTCCGCCCTTGGCTGCATCCGACTCCTCCCTCCAGGGGACCGGCACCCCCAGGCAGCCCAATCCTGGTGCAGGGAGCTGCCCTCCGGCCCCTGGGAGTGCCCTGGGCACAGGGGGCAGCTGGTCTCACGTGGGCAGGAGTCCTGGCTTCCCCCTCATCCAGGGGAAGCGGCAGTGTGAGGCAGCAGTGACCCGTCCTCCCAACGTCCTCCCTGGGCTCCATCCTGGCCCTTCCCCAGCCGAACCCCACCCCCTGGTCTTCCTGCCCTGCCCCCCCCCCCCAAGGGCAGAGCTCCGGGGCCACAGCCTGCCGGTGCCGAGCGGTCCCAGGAGGACGCCAGCCCGGACGCCCTGCTCTGCAGCGGAGAAACTGAGCCTGGGGATCAGGACCTGCCGGCTCGGCTCCCGGTGAATGCATGTCGGCTCCGCCCCTACAGGCTTCCGCCCCACATCCGAGCCTCCCCCACCTGCCCCGCTCCGCTCCGACCCAGAGAGGTTTTCCTTCTGCGGCTCTGAGCCTCCGCCCTGGGGCTGGGGGCTGCGGGGAGGGGGGGGAGCTGCCTCCATAGCTGGGGTGCCAGCCCCTCCCGCCCAGGCTGCCAGCAGCCACCCCTGCAGGGCACACGGCACCTCCCCAAGTCACGGCAAGAGGGGTTTAGCAGCACCCACTTTGTGGCTCTGATCCATCCCCCCGCACTGCAGGCACATTCATCGTCTGTCTCCTGGGGCTGGGGCAAGAGGCAGATGATTGTGGGGACGCAAATCTCGTGTGGAGTGGTGTGTGTGTGCGCGCGTGCTGTGTGTGCGCTGTGTGTGTGTATGTGCTATGTGTGTGTGCTATGTGTGCTCTGTGTGTGCGCTCTGTGTGCTCTATGTGTGCGCTCTGTGTGCTGTGTGTGTTCTGTGTGTGCGCTGTGTGTGCGCTGTGTGTGTATGTGCTATGTGTGTGCTGTGTGTGTGCTATGTGTGCTCTGTGTGTGCGCTCTGTGTGCTGTGTGTGTTCTGTGTGTGCGCTGTGTGTATGTGCTATGTGTGTGCTGTGTGTGTGCTATGTGTGCTCTGTGTGTGCGCTCTGTGTGCTGTGTGTGTTCTGTGTGTGCGCTGTGTGTGTATGTGCTATGTGTGTGCTGTGTGCTGTGTATGTGCTCTGTGTGTGCTCTGTGTGTGTGCTGTGTGTGTGCTATGTGCTCTGTGGTTGTGTTGTGTGTGTGCTGTGTGTGTTCTGTGTGTGCTGTGTGTGTGTGTGCTGTGTGCTCTGTGGTTGTGTTGTGTGTGCTGTGTGTGTGTGTTCTTTGTGTGCTGTGTGTGTTCTGTGTGTGCTGTATGTGTGGTGTGTATGTGTCCTGTGTGTGTGTGTGTGCTGTGTGTGTATGCTGTGTGTGCGTGCATGTGTATTGCTGTGTGGTGTGTACTAGGTGTACCAATTAATAATGTGAGTTTTTTTCAATAGATGGAGTACACATATGTTCCTATCTATGCAACGTGATATGTATGCTATTTTGTTGTATTGACAGCGAGCTTCAAAACTTCATATGTCAAATTTGCTAAAGGTGTTAACATCATAGATATTTTTACACTTAAAAATGTCTAATTTTGTGCCAAAAAAAGAGCATTTGCGGGAAGTCTAAATTCATTACTTTATTTTGAAGGAAAAGATATCGTATACTTCTGGAAGCTAATGGTGAACATGCTCCATCTCAAGAAACTTGTGAATGATCGCTGGTTTAAACGCTTTAAAAGGGATGGTTTCTATCTCAAAGACAAAGAACACCCACGTCTACTGAGAAAGCTTGGACCCCAACCGTGACAAGCATCACTGGATGAAGAAGCGTGTCAAACTCAAACACAACTTGCAGAAAAATTAAGTGTTGCTCAGCAAACAATTTCCAATCGTTTACAGCAATGGGGAAATTTTTTAAGGAAGGAAAATGGGTGCCACATCAACTGAACAAAGGACAAATGGAAAACTGAAAAGTCATCAGTAAAATGTTGCTTCAATGACACGAAAGAAAGACTTTTTTGCATCGAATTGTGACTGGCGATGACAAGTGAATTTGTTTTGAGAATCCCAAATGGACAAAATCATGGGTTGATCCAGGTCAACCATCAACATGGACGGCAAGGCCAAATTGCCTTGGAAAGAAGACACTGCTCTGCGTTTGGGATCAGGAAGGTGTGGTGTGTTCTGAGCCTCTAAAACCAGGTGAAACCGTTAATACTGATCACACACAACAACAAACGCACCATCACACACTTCAAAACCAGTTAAGACACGTGAAAAGGTCCTGCCTGGGAAGTATGAACCCTCCCGCCGTGTTCACCGGGCCTTGCTCCTTCAGACGACCGCGTGTTCCGGTCGACGGCACACGCACGGTCTGAGCGGCCCTTCAAACGTACGAAGAGGTGGAAAATTGGGTCTCTGAATGGTTTGCCTCAAAACAAGAAAAGTTCTATTGGGGCGGTATCCACAAATGACCTGAAAGATGGGGAAATGTGTAGCTAGCGATGAACATTACTTTGAAGACAGCGCTTTTGATGTTTCTCTTGAAATTATCGTGTTTCCTTTGATTATAAAATCTGCATTAAGCGGTACACCTGGTGTGTGTATACAGGCGTGTAGGTGGGTATGGCATGTGTGCACCTGTGTGTCACGGTGTGGTGTGCAGGTGTGTAGTGTGTGTGTGGTATGGTATGTATACACAGGGGTGTGCGGTGTGTGCGTGCATGTCACTGTGTGGTGTGTGTGCACCTGTGTCTGCGTGTGGTGCGTTACATGTGTACATGTGTGGGTGACGTGTGTACATCAGATCAGGGGCCAGAGACCAGGCTGTTGGTCCCTCGGTGACAGTTGGTGCGAGGCTGGTCGTGCGAGGCCGACACGGTGAGGCTCGTGGAGGAAGGACGGATGCGAGCAGCAAAGGAACCGCCGGTAGCAGCAATGGGGGCGTTTGGGGGTCTCCTAACCTGTGTCTGGCCAGTGGGTGCGTCGGCCAGTCCTGGGGCAGGTGTCAGGGCTCCCCCGGCACAGACACGGCCTGCGGACTCGATGGGGGGGGGGGGCAGGAATGCCACTGAGGCGCCCGCAGGCCGGCCAGGGTCCGTGTGGCCCCGCCCTCCCCGCACGGCGCTGGGAGGGAGAATCCGAACCCGATTTTACAGCCACGGGACCAGGGAGAACACGTCCCGACAGGCCAGCCCCCTGGGACCCAGACCCAGCCCTGTTGGGGTGCCGCAGCCCGGCGGGCCGCCAGGGCCCGGAGCCAGGGCAGGTGGAAGCCGACTGCGCCCACCGCCAGCACAGAGACCTTGGGCCACTCTCTCCTCCTGCCCACGCCTCACTCTGCCCGCCTCACTCTGCCCGCCTCACTCTGCCCACGCCTCACTCTGCCCACGCCTCACCCTGCCCACGCCTCACTCTGCCCACGCCTCACCCTGCCCACGCCTCACTCTGCCCTCGCCTCACTCTGCCCACGCCTCACTCTGCCCACGCCTCACCCTGCCCACGCCTCACTCTGCCCACGCCTCACTCTGCCAACGCCTCACTCTGCCCACGCCTCACCCTGCCCACGCCTCACTCTGCCCACGCCTCACTCTGCCAACGCCTCACTCTGCCCGCCTCACTCTGCCCACGCCTCACTCTGCCAACGCCTCACTCTGCCCGCCTCACTCTGCCCACGCCTCACCCTGCCCACGCCTCACTCTGCCCTCGCCTCACTCTGCCCACGCCTCACTCTGCCAACGCCTCACTCTGCCCGCCTCACTCTGCCCACGCCTCACCCTGCCCACGCCTCACTCTGCCCACGCCTCACCCTGCCCACGCCTCACTCTGCCCACGCCTCACCCTGCCCACGCCTCACTCTGCCCACGCCTCACTCTGCCAACGCCTCACTCTGCCCGCCTCACTCTGCCCACGCCTCACTCTGCCCACGCCTCACTCTGCCAACGCCTCACTCTGCCCGCCTCACTCTGCCCACGCCTCACCCTGCCCACGCCTCACTCTGCCCACGCCTCACCCTGCCCACGCCTCACTCTGCCCTCGCCTCACTCTGCCCACGCCTCACTCTGCCCACGCCTCACTCTGCCCGCCTCACTCTGCCCACGCCTCACCCTGCCCACGCCTCACTCTGCCCACGCCTCACCCTGCCCACGCCTCACTCTGCCCACGCCTCACCCTGCCCACGCCTCACCCTGCCCACGCCTCACCCTGCCCACGCCTCACCCTGCCAACGCCTCACTCTGCCCACGCCTCACTCTGCCCGCCTCACTCTGCCCACGCCTCACCCTGCCCACGCCTCACTCTGCCCACGCCTCACCCTGCCCACGCCTCACCCTGCCAACGCCTCACTCTGCCCACGCCTCACTCTGCCCGCCTCACTCTGCCCACGCCTCACCCTGCCCACGCCTCACTCTGCCCATGCCTCACTCTGCCAACGCCTCACTCTGCCCGCCTCACTCTGCCCACGCCTCACTCTGCCCACGCCTCACTCTGCCAACGCCTCACTCTGCCCGCCTCACTCTGCCCACGCCTCACCCTGCCCACGCCTCACTCTGCCCACGCCTCACCCTGCCCACGCCTCACTCTGCCCACGCCTCACTCTGCCCACGCCTCACCCTGCCCACGCCTCACTCTGCCCACGCCTCACTCTGTCCACGCCTCACCCTGCCCACGCCTCACTCTGCCCACGCCTCACCCTGCCAACGCCTCACTCTGCCCGCCTCACTCTGCCCACGCCTCACTCTGCCCGCCTCACTCTGCCCACGCCTCACCCTGCCCACGCCTCACTCTGCCCACGCCTCACTCTGCCCGCCTCACTCTGCCCACGCCTCACTCTGCCCGCCTCACTCTGCCCACGCCTCACCCTGCCCACGCCTCACCCTGCCCACGCCTCACCCTGCCCACGCCTCACTCTGCCCACGCCTCACTCTGCCAACGCCTCACTCTGCCCGCCTCACTCTGCCCACGCCTCACCCTGCCCACGCCTCACTCTGCCCTCGCCTCACTCTGCCCACGCCTCACCCTGCCCACGCCTCACCCTGCCCACGCCTCACTCTGCCCACGCCTCACTCTGCCCTCCTCACTCTGCCCGCCTCACTCTGCCCACGCCTCACTCTGCCCACGCCTCACTCTGCCCACGCCTCACTCTGCCCACGCCTCACTCTGCCCACGCCTCACTCTGCCCGCCTCACTCTGCCCACGCCTCACTCTGCCCACGCCTCACTCTGCCCACGCCTCACTCTGCCCACGCCTCACTCTGCCCGCCTCACTCTGCCCACGCCTCACTCTGCCCACGCCTCACTCTGCCCACGCCTCACTCTGCCCACGCCTCACCCTGCCAACGCCTCACTCTGCCCGCCTCACTCTGCCCACGCCTCACTCTGCCCGCCTCACTCTGCCCGCCTCACTCTGCCCACGCCTCACTCTGCCCACGCCTCACTCTGCCCGCCTCACTCTGCCCACGCCTCACTCTGCCCGCCTCACTCTGCCCACGCCTCACCCTGCCCACGCCTCACTCTGCCCTCGCCTCACTCTGCCCACGCCTCACTCTGCCCACGCCTCACCCTGCCCGCCTCACTCTGCCCGCCTCACTCTGCCCTCCTCACTCTGCCCGCCTCACTCTGCCCACGCCTCACTCTGCCCACGCCTCACTCTGCCCACGCCTCACTCTGCCCACGCCTCACTCTGCCCTCCTCAAAATGGGGGTTAAGAGGATCCTGCCCCCCACCAGCGTGGCCCGGGCGGTCGGGGTTCGATGCCCGGTCAGGGCACAGGCCTGGGGTGCGGGCTTGATTCCTACTGGGGGGCGTGCAGGAGGCAGCCGGTCAATGACTCTCTCTCATCACTGATGTTTCTCTCTCTCTCTCCCGCTCCCTCCTCTCCGGAGTCAATTCTGTGTAAATTTGTAATCGACTTCGTATATATTTTAAAGGTTTTCGCCCTAACGGCTGTGGCGCAGTGACAGAGCACTGGCCTGCAGACCAGAGGGTCCCGGTGATTCTGATCGAGGGCCCAGGCCTGGGGTGCGGGCTCGGTCCCCAGTGGGGGGCGTGCAGGAGGCAGCCAATGAACGACTCTCTCCCCATTGATGTTTCTCCCTCTCCCTTCCTCTCTGAACTCAGTAAAGATATACATTTTTCTAAATGTTAAAAGAACAAGGGTTTTCTTAAGAGAAAAGGCAAAGCATTCTGGGTCAGGGGCTTGGAGGGAGCCCCAGGCCCGCCCTTCCTTGCACTGAGCCAGGCGGGAGGTCAGAGAGCCGGAACCAGCGCGGGGCTGCCAGTCCACTCTGGGCTCGCCCGGCGGGCTTCCTGGAGGGGGCGGCGGAGGCCGTAGAGCCGGGGAGGAGCGCGGCCAGGGGCAGGGGCATCCTCAGCGGGTCGACCCCCAGCAGCGGGGGCAGCGGGGGACCCGGCGCCGGGGAGGCCGCTGTCTCAGGCAGGCCAGGAGCCGTCCTGTCGGCCTCTGCCCGGGACTGGACCCCAGTCCGGCATTTGTGAGGCGAGAAGGGGCTGCGGCTTCTCTAGGTCCTGCTCGACCCCCTTTCCCCTCGAAGATCCATTTCGAGGTGGAAAGGACGCACTGCGGGCCCTCTGCGGGCAGCCCTGGGGGGCTCACCTTCCCAGGCCCAGCTCGGCCTCGGTGACTGTGGGGCCTCAAGCAAGTTCCTTCATGTCATGGGTCCCAGGCTCAGCCACACAACGGGGACAAGGTCAGACCTCACTGCCTGTTGCAAAGAGGACCTTCCCCTTACCCCCCTGCCCCCGCCCCATGCAGAGGCGGAGCCCCGGGGAAACGGGGAGAACAGTTCCTGGGACACTGAGCCCCTGCAGGGGACAGGGGGAAACTCCCAACGCTCCTGCCTCCACCCCATCATCAAAGGCTCCTGCTGAGGCCCCCACCCGCCCCCGGCTACACAACAACTTTGAGGGCCCCCAGCCCCCACTCTGGGCAGGTGCGGGGAGCAGAAAGCTGTGGAGATCTGGGGGGAGTGGGACCCTGTGGCAAATGTCTTCCACGTGCTGAGCTCACACGTCCGACCTCCTTAAATCCTAAGGACGACCCTACAGGGGTCACTGTCATGCCATAGAGAGCCAAGGTCCTGTCCCAAGGCCACAGACAGCAGCCGGCCAGAGGGGGCCCTGGCACCCCGCACCCCCAGGCCCGGCCCTGCCCAGAGGCAGCCAAGCCCAGAACCGGGACCCACGCCCGCCTCTCGAAGTTTAAGTCTCCGCAGGTTCCGTCTCCGTAAAATGCCAGAAGCAATTAGGCCAGATGGGCGGCTGCCTGCCAGTTTCCCTCCCTCCCTCCCCCCCCCTCCCTCCCTCCCTCCCTCCTTTTTCCGAGAGAAAACCAAGGCCGTGCTCAGCTAAAGGAGAACAAAAAAGGCATCCAAACCCGGCCGTGAACACGGGGCGCATGCGGAGCTTGTTCCCCGGGGTTCTCCCGGCCGAGCTCCCCCTCCGCCCGGCCCGGCCCCTCCCTCCCAGCGGCTCGGCCGAGGCCGGGGGGCCCGGGCACAGGGGGCCGCCTCTCTGCGCCAGGACAGACCGGGCCGGGGCGCCCACAGACACGGCGTCCCTGCCCGACTGGATGGAGGTGACGGGGAGGGGGACCAAATCCAGGGATGGGGTGTCTGACCTCCACCCTGGGTGTGTGGGGGGGGGCAGCAAGCCAGGGGGTGGCACCGTGGGGCCCTGCTTTAGGGAGACCAGCACTGAGGAGGGGGAGGGACCCGCAGGCAGGAGAAGGGCAGCTGGGGGAGAGGGGCCGCGAGGTCGACAGGGACCAGACCACAGACTCCAACGCGGAGAGCAGGCCGGGCCCGAGTCTTTGTTTTTTGCTAATTCTCACCCCAGGATATTCTCCCATTGATTTGGGGGAGAGTGGAGAGAGGGAGAGACAGAGAGGAACATCGATGTGAGAGAAACAAATCGACAAGTTGCCTCCTGCGTGAGCCGCGGCCAGGGAGGCGCCTGCAACCGAGCTGCGTGCCCTTCACCGGAATCGAACCCGGGACCCTTCGGTCCACAGGCCGACGCTCTATCCACTGAGCCACACCAGCCAGGCCCCGAGTTTCAACCGAGTCCCGAGAGCCTGACTTCCGTCCGCCTGCTCCCCACTCACTCGTTCTCTCAGCAGCTCCATCAGGTGCTCCGATGCCTCGGCTCCCGGGCACTCCCGTGAGTCCCACAAAGGAGAGCGGCAGGCCCGCTCTCGTGGGGAAGAGACGAGAGGAAAACACCCCAGCACCGAGGCCGGCAGTCCGGGCGCACGGGCCTGTGGGAGAGGCCGGCCTGGACGCCGCGAGTGGGCGAAGGGAAGGGCCGGAACCGCCCGGCCAGGAGGACCCCGCTGCACAGACGGGGGACGCAGGCCCGCCAGGTCAGACACGGAGAGGCAGGCGAGCCGCGGGGACGTCCCTGTGTGTCTGGCCAGGCACCTGGCTGAGAGCCAGCCCTGCCCCTAGGAGCACCGGGTCTCTTCCCAGCCTGGGTGAGGGGCTGGGCTCCGCAGGCTGGTGACCCAGAGCCGCAGGCTGGTGACCCAGAGCCGCAGGCTGGTGACCCAGAGCCGCAGGCTGGTGACCCAGAGCCGCAGGCAGAAGGCGCTGTGACTCCCTGAGAGATGGACCCAGGTGACAGTCTGGGCCAAGGCCACCGCCCGAGGGGCCTGGCTGCTGGCCTCAGGCCGCCTCCCTCCCACGGACACCACTCAGGCCTGGAAGCCACACTCAGCTGCCAGATGCCCACGCTCCTCCAGCCCCCGCCTTTACCGGGGTGTTCCCTCTGCCTGTCACACCCTTCCCGGGCCCCTGTGGCTGTTTGTCACCCCAGCCCCCACGGCTTCTCTCCACGGCTCCCACTGAATCAAGGGATTGGCCTCTGACGCCTTTGCAACCACCTCTGGAGAGGGCACTGTCACTCCCATTTCCCAGGGGAGAAAACTGAGGCACAGAGAGGTTAGGTGACTCCCCGAGGATCACACAGCCCTTAAGAGGTGAAGCCAGGACATTCTGTTCCAAAGCCCGCTGCTAACCTCATAGAACAGAACGTTGTGAAGGGGGGTAGGTGAGTGGGGATGTCGGGAGGCAGGTTATTAAAAATGTCTGGGGAAGAGATCTAGGTCAGATTCCCTGGTCTGGCACCTGACGTCTCCCATCTGACCCCCAGACCCTCTACCCATCCCGTCCACTCCTCACCTGCACCTTAACCCAGACCTGCCCTCTAGCTCTGCTGCCTCCGAGCCTTGCTCACACCAGCTCCCCTCACCCGCCTCACCCCCCTCACCCTCCAGCACTGGCACCTGCGGCCATTGCCAGCTGGGCCTCCAAGTGCCATCTGTCCACCTGTGGCACAGGGACGAGAAATCGGTCCTCAGAGGCTGAGCAGGATCTGAGACGATACTCATGGAGACCTTAGCCAGGGCCTGGCTTCCCGTGATCACTCAGGAATGATTCGCTGCTACCACCCTTATCACCGTCATCTTAATCATCACCATGACCCTCATCATCATCACTGACATCACCACCATCACTAACATCATCATCACCACCCTCATCATCACCATCATCATCATCATCAATATCACTACCTTCATCACAGTTATCTCCATCATCATCACCACCACCATCATCATCGTGACAATCATCATCAACATCACTGACATCATCACCATCATCATAATTATCACCATGACAATCATCAATATCATTGCCATCATCACCATCATCATCACCACCATCATCATCAATATCACTACCATCACCACAGTTATCTCCATCATCACCATGACCATCATCAACATCACTGACATCACTAACATCATCATCACCATCATCATCATCGTCATCACTACCTTCATCACAGTTATCTCCATCATCACCACCATCATCATCACCATCATCATCAATATCATCACTACCTTCATCACAGTTATCTCCATCATCACCACCATCATCATCACCATCATCATCAATATCATCACTGCCTTCATCAGTTATCTCCATCATCATCATGACCATCATCATCATCACCATGACAATCATCATCAACATCACTGACATCATCATAATTATCACCATGACAATCATCAACATCATTGCCATCATCATCATCACCATTATCATCACCATCAGCAGCGTCAATATCATCACTACCATCAACACAGTTATCACCATCATCATCATGACCATCATCAACATCACTGGCATTATCACCATCACTAACTTCATCACCACCCTCATCATCACCACCATCATCATCATCATCATCATCACTACCATCATCAGTTATCTCCATCATCATCACCATCACCACCATCATCATCATCAATATCGTTGCTGCCATCATCACAGTTATCACCATCATCATCACTATGCCTTCCTCACCATGACAATCATCACCATCATCACCATCACCATCCTCACCATCACCTTTACCATCGCCATGGCCATCATCGCCACCCTCACGTCACACCTGGGCTCCCGTGACCCACTGTCTGCCTCACTGAACAGTCATGGCCCTTCCTCACCTTGATCCCCACCAGCCAGGTAGCTCAGGGGTGAGGCCGACCCCTGTGTCCCCACAGACAACAAGGACTCGGTGTGTACTTGTGACTTAAACACCTGCCTCACGCCCGCCCCGTCGCCCCGTCGCCCGCCCCGCCCCGCCCCACACTCCGCCTCCGCTCCCCCCGCCTCCCGCTCGGACTCACCACGGGGAGCCGTAGATGCGGAAGCCGCGCACGGTGACCTCCGAGTCCTGCAGGTAGACACAGTTGGTCAGCAGCGACTGCACGTTCTCGTAGCTCTCCGGCTTCAGCTTCGACACGGACGGGAAGTAGTAGAAGTCCTGCTTGATGAGGTCGGCCATGAACTCCGGGTCGAAGGTCAGCTCGTGGTTGCCGGCGATCACGATCTTGTACTCGTAGGGCAGGCTGCCTGCAGGGCGGACACGGGCGACACGCGCACGCTGCCGCCGGCCCGCAGACACGTGTGTTTGGCAGACACGTGTGTTGGAGTTTTTTCACGTTTGAATTTGTTGCCAGCATTAAAAAAAAAATGCCAGAGGTTCCCAATAAAATGTCATTCTTGCTATTTTCTAAAACTCCATCCGTTTTAAAACCTGATGATTCTGCCAGTGCCGTGCTGAGTGTCTGAGTCCCCCTCCCTCAGGCCCCTCCACTCATGTCCAGGTCCCGCCCTGCAGGGACTGCGGTCCCTGAGACGTGACGGGAACAGCCTGGCCGCTGTCCTCCGGGGCTCCGTGCAGGTGGCGGAGACCGGCCCTCCCAGCCCCCCCCCCGCCTCCCCACCTTGCCCTCCCCATTGGGCCTGACCCAGAGTGCAGAGCAGATTGCCCGTCCCCCGTGCAGAACACCCCTGGCAGCCCGGAAGTAGCCGTATCTGCTTCACCCATCTCTGTCCCCACAGGTCCCAGCAGGTGGGGCCAACGAGGCCCCGACAGCACCCCAGGGTGACACGGGGCACAGGACCCACCCATGGCGGTGCTCAGACTGCGACAGGGAGAGCAGAGGGAGGGCCTGGGCCTGGGCAGCTGGGGAAGGTCACAGCGGACAAGGAAAGAGGACTGCCATTCCTGAACCCCATTGTCGGGCGGCCACCCCAGGTGAAAGGCAGGGCCCCACAGAATCTTCCAGGCGGGCTCTGTCATCTCACTGTAGCTGGGGAAACCAGCCCCACAGGCAGGCACCCACCCCGGTCCCCAGCAGGTGAGCGGCAAGGCCGCACTGGGCATCAGGCCCTGTGACCCCAACACGTGGTAGGCAGGTCAGATTCCAAGGCCACCAGGCCTGAGCCAGGGGGACCCCTCACGGAGCCCCTCGCCCAACGCCTCTGAGCTCTGATTCTGTCTCAGCCCCACAGCACCCCCCACACCCCGAGCCGCCGGCTGGGAGTCAGAGCTGCACTAATGCGTTTGAGTCATGTCTCAGTCTGGGGGCGTTCCTTCAGCAAATTAGCCAATTACTCTAACTGTACAGTTTCCTTTATTTCCGCAGCTCCGTCTCCCGGGGTTCGGGGATCGGGGAGTGAGCAGGAAGCTGTCAGCGGTCCCCTGTTCCTCCCACCTTAGGGAGGCGTAACAGAGGTTCTTCCCTCCCAGGGACCTGGCAAGGCTCCTGTACACAAAGCCAGAGAGGGGGGAGAAGGGGTGGGGGGCCCACAGGACGTTCACATGACACTCTGTGTTGTCTAGTTTCTCCCAGAAAGGTGGGTGCCACGTGGCTTGGACGCAGGAACGTGTCTGCTGGTGAACACAGAAACTGTCCATCACCATGCCCTCCAAACACATCTGCCTAGAAGTCCACCTGGACTTGACAACTCACCTGCTGGGGGTACCTTTTCCAGACACCAAGTATGACTGCACCCATACCCACACCTACACCTACACCTACACCCACATCTACACCTATATCTACATCTACACCCACACTTACACCTACATCTACACCCACACCCACACCTACATCTACACCCTACACCTACATCTACACCCACATCTACACCTACACCTACATCTACACCCACATCTACACCCACACCTGCATCTACACCTACATCTACATCTACACCTACACCCACACCCACACCCACACCCACATCACACCCACACCTACAGCTGGAAAAACCGACTCAGAGAGGTTGCCTACGGTTACATAACTCAAAACACAGAGAGAGATGGCCATTTGATCATCTTTGTGACTTGGCCTCCACAAACTCATCCTGAAATGGCTCTCCAAACCACCAGGTGGATAAATGCGTGATGAATGGATGGATGCATGGATAGGTGATGGATGGATGGGTGTATAAATGCATGGATGCATGGATAAATGATAGATAGATGATGGATGGATGGTGGATGGATGGATGGATGGATGGATGGTGGATGGATGGATGGATGGATGGGTGGATGGATAGATGATGAATGGATGGATGGATAGATGATGGATAGATGGATGGATGGATGGATGATGAATGGATGTATGGATGGATGGATGGATAGATGGATGGATGGATGGATAAATAGATGATGAATAGATGGATAGATGGATGGATGGATAGATGGATGGATAGATGGATGAATGGATGGATGGATGGATGATGGATAGATGGATAGATGGATGAATGAATGGATGGATGGATGGATAGATGATGGATGAATGGATGGATGGATGGATAGATGATGAATAGATGCATGGATGGATGGATGGATAGATGATGAATGGATGGATGGATGGATGGATGATGGATAGATGGATAGATGGATGAATGGATGGATGGATGGATGATGGATGAATGGATGGATGGATGGATAGATGATTAATAGATGCATGGATGGATGGATGGATGGATGATAGATGATGAATGATGCATGCATGGATGGATGGACAGATAGATGATGGATGGATGGATGGATGGATGGATAGATGATGGTTGGATGGATGCATGGATAGATAGATGATGGACAGATGATGGATGGATGGACAGATAGATGATGGATGGATGGATGGATGGATGGATGGAAGGGGATGGATTCATGAATAATGGATGGATGGGAGCATAGATGGATAGATAAAGCGTGAATGGATAGAGAAATTATGGGCAGAGATGCATGGATGAATGGAGAGAGAGAAATGCATGCATTTATAAATCAATCAATCCATTATCCCAACTGTGCAGTCTCATTACTCTCACCGTATGGCTCTCCAAACCCCTACTGCCTCCCCACTCGCCCGTCCAGTTGGAGGAATTGATTGGTTTGTAAGGAGCTAGTTCTGTCTCCTTTCTACCAACTGACCTCAGTCTCCCTGGACCTCTCCCTTCCCTCCAGCTGTCTAGACAGTAGTGTTCCTCAGACTCTCCCCCTCACCTCTAGCCCTGCCTGTCCACCTCTGAATCTTCTCCAACTGGACCTGCTCTCTTGTAGGTGGGGTAGAGGATCCAGAACTAAGGCTCTGGCATAGCCTATCACAGAGTGAGGTGAACAAGTCCCCTCCTCTCCTCTGGGACTGCTACCT